>JAECXP010000059.1:0-221774 GCA_018152965.1 Scaptomyza pallida
GTCGCGGCCATCACCCTGAAAAAAGAGAAGATTTAAAAATATACAAACGTTTTAAATAACAATATAATATGCATAGCAGCGTGGCAGGCTGCTGTGCTACAATGACATGCATCCCGTCAACATTTAGCATCGCGCCACTCGTCAATACGCACATGGACGAACAAAATGACTATAAACACTAACAGCATCACCACACACCTCACTGGAAAGGTACATGCCACTTAGCTTTCGTATGGTGGCATCCGCATCCCTGTCGGATGTTCATAGCGGATTTTTCGTTATACTAAACGAAAATTGCCTTTTTCGCCATACGAAGGCATCACGGTCTCCATTGTCGTCGTTGAACTTCTTGCCGACGGCATTGAGTGTGGCCAGCTACCTAATCGCTCCAATCACACCCAGCTATTCACCTGAAAGCAATTAAAGGAAAAATTAGTGTATTTTCTAAAAATGTACTATACTCACCTGAAGAAAGCGCGTCTACACCATCTCCTTCGTCGCGGAGAGAAGAAAAATATTGTTATTTGGAAATATATAAACGTTTTTAAATATCAATATAATATGCATAGCAGCGTGGCAGGCTGCTGTGCGTAAATGATACGCATCTTACCATCTTCTGGATCATATCGTCACTTCGCCGTTGGACCAGCATCTCAACACCAATGGCATCTCTCACGGACATCTCACCATCACAGCGTCCTGCGAGTTAGCCTGAAAAGAAAAAGAGAGAAAAATACAAATGTTCATCAACAAAAAAGAATAAACATAATATTGGAGACAATATTATTGTCATTATTACCTGTAAACACAACCACAACAGCTCTCGTCAATCAGCAATCAGCCAACATGCGTCACAAATTGCAAGAATGCAACAGTACCTGCCTACAATCGCCAACCATGTAGCCACCTGTACTACCTGCAAATAAATATTGAAATTTAAAACGGAATTTTATCAATTGCTAATACTGGTCTATTAGCAATTTTGTGTGATTTTTTAAAATCACGTTCGATTTAAAATATGCTTACCGATGCCATATTCATTATTGATATTGATGGCACATAAGTAGCCCCCTCATGCTACAGACAAAACATGAGTTCTAAGCATCCGTCACTTATCCTGCTCTATGCGGGGAGTGAACATGCATATGCACATGCATACGCCATAGCTACGCTTTGCTCTAAAAAGAAAAGCAAATTCCGTATGAAAATTAACATGCAACCTGTGAATACAGTTCCTTACCGAAAAGTGAACTGACTTGACCAAATCTGCAATAATCACTACACAAATAAAGGCTGAAAGTCCAGCAATAACACCAGCTGGCAACTCTCTGTCTAGCCAACATCACCTGCAAATAAAAAAAAAAGAGTGTATTAATACAAATGTGTTATACTTACCTGATGAGAGCGCGTCCACAACATCTTCAACGTCGCCGTAACTAACCTGAAAAGAGAAGAAAATATTGTTATATATATGCCATTAAATGCAATATGCATGGCAGAGTGGCAGGCTGCCGTCGAGTTATACTCCGACGGCAAATCGTATGGCCAGCCAGCTAAGCCTCAATCACATCCGGCACCTGAAAGAGAAAAGGAAAGGTTAGTGTATTCTTTAAATACTCTATACTTACCTGTTGCGTGCATCCACACCATCTCCATCGCCGCTGTCATCACCTGTAAAGAGAAGAAAATAATGTTATTAACATGGCATTAAATGCAATATGCATAGCAGCGTGGCAGGCTGCTGTGCGCTACTGCATTCATACCTGGATCAAATATATTCGCATGCGCCCGCTTATGCCACACGTTGAACGTGTGCGCAGCCATACGACGGACGAATTGCTGCAACTACGGTCAAGATGCGACCAGGATTATCACGCACAAGCGGGTCGTCACTGCCATCATTATGCGCGCCCGCCGGCACGCATACACATTGTGGCACCAGTGCGAAATATCCATTGGCATCCTACGTGATCCAGATCCAGCTCCAGCCTTAACGTCGATGTGTACCTGAAAAGAAAAAGAAAATTTTGGTTAATATCAAGATTTTCGGAATTTTCAGCCACTTACAATGTGCCCAATCCATGCGCTGTGAATATTATGTCCAGCCCTGGCAACTGAGCGGCACCAACAACAACAGCGTCACATCTAAGCCAACTATCTGGAACATGGAAAATACATGCTCGGGGCGTCAACACCATCATTATGCGCGCCTGCCGGCACGCATACGGCACCCAGTTTCAGTCCCAGCTCCAGCTCTAGCTCCAATGTTGATGTACACCTGAAAAGAAAAAGAAAATCTTGATTAATACCAAGATTTTCGGAATTTTCAGCACCAATGATGCGCCCAGTCCATGCGCTGTGAATATTATGACCAGTCTTGGCAAACGGGCGGCATCAGCAACAGCATCACATCAATGCCAATAACCTGTAAAATGGAAAAAACATGGTTTAACCACATATAAACCAACCAATACTCACCTAGCAACTTCTAACTTCTCAGCAATGCCAGAAGTGGCAGCCACCATAGATTAACAAACTCATATAGATTGGAAAACAGCAGTTGGGCTTTTTTACAGAAAAGATTTACGGCTGAGTTAAGAGCTGGACATATTTACTTCTTCTTTTTTTTTTGGTTTTTTTTACCAGCTCTTCAGCTGGTCGGTTTAAATTGGATAAAGGCTAAAAAGAAAACAAAAGTCAGCTATTATTTTGTTGGGCTTTTGTTTTGATTCCAAAGTGTTGTTATGCGAGGATATTATTAAGCGTTGCCCTTCTTCATTTCTCTTGTTGTTGTTACAAAACTCGAGATTGGCATTTTAAGACTTTTGCTTCAATCTACGGTCTGCTACCCTATATGGTAGGCTAGTATAGACTAAAACTGTACTTTGCGTAATTAAGCGTCAAATCGTTAGATACTTAAATATAATGTCCATATTATAAGACATAATATATTTTACCAATTAGGTAGAGCATTTATGATTAATAAAGTAAGAATTACGTGACTTATTAACCTAACACAAAGTAAACGTGTTATGTTCAATAATACTTAATATAAATTATATAAGTAACTAGAAAACCCGGCAAACTCCGTTACGCCACCTCGTTTTTTTAAACATTTCGTTTGGGAATTAAAAGACGAAGAATACAATTTTTGAAAAGCAATATTTTTATTTCATTAAGTAACAGCAAGAAGTGTAAAGACAGAACTTAAGCGAAGGAAGCCAAAATATAATAAGAGAAAATGCCCGATTGAGTACGTGAAGAACATTGGCATCATACAATCTTGGCATTCCAATATGATCCCACTGCGAACTACAGTGATAATGAAAATTTAGATATTGGACCAATGACGACTGTATGTCGATATTACAATGCGCTTACGTTTAAAAGAGAAACGGCGGGATTGTGCTGCGCAAGTGGAAAAGTCAAACTGGATCCATTACTTACACCGCAACACCCACTGAAAGCATTGTTCGATGGAAATGATCCCGATTCCAACCGTTTTCTTCAACACATCACTGAATACAATAATTGCTTTCGCATGACTTCATTTGGAGATAATATCATTCGAGAAGGCGGCTTCATGCCGACTTGCAAATTAAGAGATAAATCGAATACAACCAATTATCATCTGCGTATACACTTGTTGCTGGTTTGCATGTCTTGTGCGGAGGCTGATGTTCGCATGTCGTCCTCTAGGCATTTTAGACTATGGACAGACTGGAGATTTTAACCTCAAGTGCACAATCCACATAGTTTACACAGATCAACTTACCACCTTCAAGACAAATAAATGGTTGCTGTTGAAATTTAATTAAAGTTTGCACAATAAATGATTCCAAACAAATAACTTTAACCTCAAAACTGAACATATTACAGTTAGAAGCTGTCAAACAATGTAACGACATGTAATCGAATGGTAACATGATTAGGGATTTTTGTTAAGGGTGTAAAAAACTTTCCCGGTTTTCCTGCATTCCTGTTGAACATTTTCCTGAAATTTGTTTGCTCCAAACATCACTGAGCCCTAGACCTTTCCAAAGAATGCAAAAGCGTGGAAATCGGTTCTTGCGTTCTGGAGTTATATCGTCAGAAAAAATTCCGACTTATTTTTATATATATAGATCACATTATATATTTGTGTTTTTCTGAAACAAAATTAAATGTGGGACACAGGGTATTGTTTAGTAGCGCAGCTTGCGCGTGCGACGCATATTATTGCCTTGTTGCGTTTTGTCTATTCCCGATCCACACATACCGACTTGAATGTGAGGTCTGTGTGAGCTCAGTTTGTATGTATGTGTGCATCGTCGGCCGTACTTCTGGCAGCTTTTCAGTTTTGCATTTTCTTATGTTTACTCTTTCTTATTTTCTTCGATGACACTAGCAAACAATGTTGTCAACGCTATGACAATACAAATGTTCACGCATGCATATAAATTCTGATAGAGTATTCAGAAAATTAATGTCATGTCCTTTAAATGTATTGCTATTCTTGTTGAAATTTTTTATATTTCTTTCCTTCTGTGGCCTGCATTTACATGTGTGTGTACGTATGTATACACATTATACTTAATTGTATTAGTGGTAATTGTTTCACCATTAGTTGGCCTGCCTCAACTTTGGCAATTTATGAGAAATAGGCTTCACATTAATTCTTATTATTATTAACAGACAAATATTGCAAATACAGTAAATATCGGTTATATGACGAACTGCTTGTATGCAAATACCTCGTGTATGCAAAAATTTCAAAATACAATACATCATGCGCAAATTTAATATGAAAATGTAATTGCTTGTATGGAAATCGCCTATAAGCAAATATCGCTTGTTTGCAAAAATTGTTCACAAAAATTTGAGCTTCTGCACACTATTATAATCGGTTATAAGAAAATTTTACAGCACTGTTCCCGTAAGTTGAACTATCGATTGACTATCATCGATATCTAAACATATGACTTTGTAATCACTTTTGCAGCAATGTCGCGCCATACTCTATCAGCTAAGCAAAAAATTGCTATTTTAAATGAATTTTCATAAGTTTCAGTTCAGACGCGAAGCGAGTAAGACGTGTTTTCTTCTCAACCCAATAGCAAGTTCAAAAACACACAGTGAATTGATAAATAAAAGAAGATTGAAATTAACGCGGAAAGACGCTTTGTGCAGTGAAAATGCACACATCTGTAAAAACAAATATATATATTTGAATATATATACATATATCTAATCATTTTTAGTTAAAACTCTCACAAATAAAATCAAAGAAATATAAAACCATAAACGTAACCCCGCTCAATAAAATGAGCCTACGTAGCCAAATTCGCGCTCAGGCGCAGCGCAAGCAAGACGAACGCCGGCTCTCTGTACAACGGAACAACAAGTACATCGCTGTGGTCTCCCAAGATATGGAGAGCGAGCCACCAAGGGAAGTCTTACCCTCACTGGGCGACTCTGAACATTCGTGCTCCCCGTCACCGTCCGTACTATCAACGAAATCTGACCGCGCGCGGTCATTAACTCCAAACGCGAACAACGAACTCTTGCACGTAGAACACGAAAGAGTACGATCATGCTCTCCGTCTCTTCTGACATGTGACGTAACTGTCACTGAACCAACAACTGCACCTGTGCCGACCGCCCGCTCAGTAAACGCAACAACTGCTGCGTCGTCAGCAGAACAATCCGCAGACAACGCAAATGAGAAGCCGGCTATACAGACAGGTATGGATCGCTACATACAGATCAAGCGTAAATTAAGCCCCCAACAAGCTACAAACAAACCAAAAATTACTCGCGCTAATATAGGCGAAGCACCAAACAATACCAATAGATTTGAAATTTTGGCAGATAACGCTGATGATTTGCCCCCTGAAGATAATGTTGACAAAAAAAGCAAAAGCCTCCCCCGATATTTATACGTGAAAAAGCTCTAGCGCTTTTGTTAACAATGTTGTAAAGCTCGTTGGCAATGACAATTTCCACATCATCCCCCTAATGAGGGGTAGTATTCATGAGATTAAAGTGCAGACAAAAACTGAAGACAGTTTTAGAAAGTTGACGGCCTACTTAACAAAAAACGAAAAAAACTTTTACACGTACCAGCTTAAAAGCAGCAAGGGCCTGCAAGTTGTATTGAAAGGCATCGAGCCTGATGTTACGACGGATGAAATTAAACAAGCGCTACATGAGAAAGGATTCTCCGTTAAATCAGTTCTAAATATTCGAAACAAAACCAGGCAGCTACAACCACTCTTTAAAATTGAGCTTGAGCCTCAGGCTCTGATTATGAAAAAAAACGAGGTTCACCTCATTTACAAGCTTCAGTTCCTATTGCACCGCAGAATCACCGTTGAAGAGCCACACAAACGTAACGGCCCGGTACAATGCATGAATTGCCAAGAATATGGTCACACAAGGTCTTACTGCAAGCTGCGCCCTGTATGTGTGGTTTGCGGCGATCTTCATGACTCGTCGAGCTGCCCAGCAAGCAAAGATGACTCCAGCAAAAAAAAGTGCAGCAACTGCGGAGGCAACCACACAGCTAACTACAGAGGCTGCCCAATCTACAAGGAGCTTAAGTCTCGCATCCATCATCGCGTAAACACAGCACGCTCTCAAAACGCACCGCCATCATACATTCCATCAAAGTCCAACCCTGACGTCTTCTTTTCGTCTGCAGCCAGGTCATCTTTTGGCCCCGCACCTGTTATTAAAAACGCAACCTATGCTAGCGCCTTAAGATCTGGACTGATGCCTCCTGCTTTTTATCCAGGCTCTCAAGCAAAACATATAGAACTCAACGACGAACGAGACAACAAGCCGCAGGAACCGCCACTAAGCAACTTTGAATCAATGATATGTAATATGCAGCAGAGTTTATCACAGTTCATGTCATTTATGCAAGAAACTATGCAAAATTTACTACAAAATCAAAATACTTTGATACAGTTGCTTGTATCACAACAATCGAAATAATCAATGGCCTCACTACGTATATCAACGTGGAATGCCAATGGCGTTTCACAGCATAAACTTGAATTAGCTCAATTTCTACTCGACAACCACATTGACATTATGCTACTTTCCGAAACACACCTTACAAATAAGTATAATTTTACCATAACCGGATACTCATTCTACGGAACCAACCATCCCGATGGCAAGGCGCACGGCGGGACTGGTATCTTGATAAGAAGCCGGCTGAAGCACCACCTGCACAAAGAGTTTGCTAAAAACTATCTACAGGCCACATCCTTAAAAATACATCTGGATAGTGGTAACCAACTTGCACTTTCTGCCATCTACTGCCAACCGCGATACTCCATATCTGAAGACCAATTCATGGAATTTTTCAACTCATTAGGAGAACACTTTATAGCAGCAGGGGACTATAATGCCAAGCACACTGACTGGGGATCTCGCCTTGTGACTCCAAGAGGAAAGCAGCTGTACAACGCAATTATAAAACCAAAGAACAGGCTCAGCCACGTCTCTCCTGGCACACCAACATACTGGCCCACGGACCCCAAGAAACTGCCCGACTTAATTGATTTTGCAGTCTCCAAAAATATTCCGCGCAACCTGATAAGCGCCGAATGTCTTTCGGAGTTATCATCTGACCACTCGCCTGTACTAATTCAACTTCAACGACACCCAGAGTTTGCAAATCGCCCGGGTAAGCTGACATCACAAAAAACTAACTGGCTAAGATACAAGAAATATGTTAGCTCACACATCCAACTTAATCCGCATCTGAAAGTGGAAGCTGATATTGATTCTATTGCAAACAAACTTGAGTCAGTCTTCGTCGAAGCAGCTCGTATGTCAACACCGAAAGCAAAAACTGCAGCACCCACCCAAAAGAAAACAAATCACCAAATTGAACAGCTCGTTCTCGATAAGCGGCGACTAAGACGGGAGTGGCAATGCCTAAGATCGCCGTCAGCTAAGCAAAAGCTAAAAAACGCTGCACGTAAACTTACCAAAGCGTTAGCACTTGAAGAAGAACATGCCCAGCGCCGATACATTGAGCAATTATCAACATCCAGCTCGAAAAACTCACTGTGGAAAGCTCACCCAACTCTCAGCCAACCGACAAAAGCAGAGATGCCCCTAAGAAACCAAGCTGGCGGCTGGGCCCGAAGCGATGAAGAAAGAGCCAACACGTTTGCTGTTCACCTGCAAAAAGTTTTCCAACCGAACCCTGCTACAAACTCGTTCGCTCTACCGACTGTATTAAACGACACCCACTTACAACATGAGCCCATTGAATTTCGCCCGAACGAAGTCGCAAGAGTTATTAATCAGGAACTAAACCCCAAAAAATCTCCGGGTCTAGACCTAATAACACCAAAGATGATTATTGAGCTTCCCTATTGTGCCGTCTGTGTTATCTGCCAGTTATTCAATGCGATCACACGACTCGGGCATTTCCCAGAAAGATGGAAAAGTCTATCATCATAATGATACCAAAGCTGGGAAAGGATCAAACAGTACCCTCGTCGTATAGACCTATAAGCCTTTTATCATGTCTATCAAAACTGTTCGAAAAATGCTTGATGACTCGGATTAATCAATTTCTGAACCTTCACAACATAATCCCGTCGCACCAATTCGGCTTTCGCCAAAACGACGGAACTATTGAACAGGTCAATCGCATAACTTCAGAAATTCGAGGCGCGTTTGAAAATCGAGAATACTGTACTGCAATTTTTCTGGATGTGGCTCAGGCGTTTGACAGAGTCTGGTTGGAAGGGCTAATGTATAAGATCAAATCAACGCTTCCACCAAACACACATAAGCTGTTAAAGTCGTACCTTTACGACAGGAAGTTTTCAGTAAGATGCAACACTGCAACATCAAGCGAACACCGTATTGAAGCCGGCGTTCCTCAGGGAAGCGTACTTGGGCCAACACTCTCCAACACTCAGGGGACTTACAACTTCAACCTTTGCTGACGATACAGCTATTCTTAGCCGATCTAGATGTCCACTGCAAGCCACATCGCAACTCGCTCGTCATCTGGTTAACGTGGAAAAATGGCTATCCGACTGGCGAATTAAAGTTAACGAACAAAAATGTAAACATGTAACGTTCACCCTTAACAAGAAAGATTGTCCACCACTTACGCTAAATAATATCCCACTCCCGAAAGCAAACGAAGTAACGTACCTAGGAGTACACCTGGACAGAAGGCTTACATGGCGCAGGCACATTGAAGCCAAGAGAACACAACTAAAACTAAAAGCCAATAGCCTCCACTGGCTTATCAACGCTCGCTCCCCGCTAAGCCTTGACTACAAGGTCCTGCTCTACAACTCTGTTCTTAAACCAATCTGGACCTATGGATGCCAGCTATGGGGTAATGCGTGCAGCAGTAACATCGACATCGTCCAAAGAGCCCAGTCAAAGATCCTGAGAACTATCACCGGGGCACCGTGGTACGTTCGCAACGAAAACATTCAAAACGACTTAAACGTCCCACCAATCAAGAAAGTAATTGCGGACTACAAGAAAAATTACCTTGGCAAGCTGTTATCGCACCCAAACTATCTTGCTAGAGGACTCACAAACTCAAGCAGCCGATCCCGTCTTCGTCGTAATGACTTTCCGACCCAGCGATGAGTTGAGGTACGCGGCCACCAACTATCTGTACAACAACAAATAGTTAACTAAGTAATACTTGTAAGATTTGTAAACTTTTTTTTAGTTTCCCTATTATAAGGAAAGATTCAAAAAATAAAACCAGCAAAATAAAAAAAAAAAAAAAAATTTTAAATGAACTAAAAACAAACAATAATCAAAAAACACTAGCTGTAAAGCATAAAGTTAGCGTCAGCACTATTTCGCGCATTAAAAAAAAATGAAAGTAAGGGTGTGCTGTGACCAATCCTTATAATAAAAGGGATAGAAAAAGCACACATTTTCGCTTGGAAACGGCATTATTAAATTGGTTTAACCAAATCCGTTCTCAAAATGGAATAATTAGTGGACCAGTCTTGCTAGCTAAGGCACAAGAGTTTGCCATAAAGTTAAACGAAGACTATGCACCAGATCGGAGCTGGCTTTAGCGTTGGTGCAAGCGAATTTGTGTTAACTTTGCAAATATTCACGGAGAAGCCAGTGAAAATAATACAACAAGTGCGGCAGCTTTTATCTCTGATCATTTGCCTCATATTCTGGACAAATTCACTCCGGAATGTATATTTAATGCTGATGAAACTGGATTGTTCTACAAGGCATTGCCAAATGGAAGTTACAAAGGCAAGAATGAAAATCCAAAAGGATTCAAGACCCAAAAGCAACGCATCACATTGCTTTTTCTGTGCAATGCTACCGGTACATTCAAACGAGCTTACTGTATTGGAAAGTCAGCCAAATCCCGTCCATTTAACCGAAGAGAGGTGCCACTGCCATATTATAGCAACAAAAGCGCATGGATGACGAGCGTTATTTGGACACAAATACTTGTAGATCTTATTAAGGATCTGCAGAAAGACAATAAGCACATTTGTTTGATTATAGACAATGCTCCTTGCCACAATACAGAAGCTAAATTCTCGAACATAAAAATTCAATTTCTGCCGCCGCTTGATCAAGGTATTATCCACTCCTTTAAAATGGAATACCGGAAAGTTCTTATAAAAAAACAAATTGGAGCATTGGAAAAAGGATTATATATAGTTGAATTTCTCAAATCTTTGACAGTTTTGGATGGTATACGATATGCTAATCGAGCTTGGAACTTAGTTAAGCAGAAAACAATAATTAATTGTTTTAAGAAGTTAGATTTGCAAGAGATTTTTTTAGAATAATTATAAATAAGCAATATAATTTTTTATTTTAGGCTGGCATTAATCAAATTCCAGAGTCTAGTATGGATGCAGAAACAGAAGCAGAGAGTGAAAACTTTGAATGGTCCAATCTAGATGAACAATACATTCAATGCGACAATGAGCTAGCCTGTTTTGGAACTATTTCGGACGACGACATTGTGGCCGATGTGATGGGAGAAAATGATAATCTAATTGAAGATGAGGAGAATTTTGCTCAATCCGATTTTAATATTAAACAATACTCAACCAAAGAGGCCCTACAAAGTTTAGATTCGCTGCGCGACTACTTTTTTTTAAATAATATAAATGCCTTAGAGGCTTTTGAGGACATTGAAGACATTATCTTAAAAAATGCAGAAAAAAACAAATACCAAACGAAAATAACAGATTTTTTAAGTAAATGAATGTATAAAACTATGGTAATTATGCAGTTTGGTTTCTTTTCCGAAAAGTGGCGGAATTTTTTTTTTTTTTACATGAATCTGTTGATTGCATCATAGTAAGTAATATTCCATGGGGGGAGGCTGAAATTTCCCATAAACTCCATGAGTTATGGGGTTTTGAAATTATCATGAATATTCGTGATTTTGAAGAACGCTAGGGAGACACACACACACACACACACACACACACACACACACACACACACACACACACAGAGTGTTTTCGCGGAGTAAAGGTACGAAAATGGGTAAATATTTACTGTCGCGGCACCAGCGATTTTCGGGCTGATTTTTTTTACGAGTTTTTTATCACCTGTGAATGATAGAAAAAGGTTTCTCTTGCAGGCGCATGACGTTTTTTAAAAAAAAAAAAAAATTTTTTGTTTGTGTGATCTGCTCCGGAACATAGCCAACGTGAGCCACTGCTTTTACGGCGTTTGAAAGTTTTTACGGCATTTTAAACTTTCAAACGCCGTAAAGCAGTGGCTCACGCCACTGCTATTGGCACTATTGGCTATGTTCCGGAGCAGATCACACTATCGGGCTCATTTTTTTCACCCCCTTCCCTAGCGCAACATCAAAATATCGAAAACTATTTATGAGAATTTCAAAACCCCATAACTCATGGAGTTTATGGGAAATTGCAGCCTCCCCCCATGGAATATCATTAGCGGCAACCAATCGAAGGTGCCTATAAAAAAAAAAAAAAAATTCCGCCATTTTTCGGAAAAGTAACCAAACTGCATAATTACCCTATTTTTTGCTTAGTGACAATAGTCAGGAACAACATCAGAAAAAGCAACGCAAAAATACCCTGTTCCTATATTTACTTATGCCAAATGATTAAAATGAATATTTATTTCAAAGATCCGTTAGTGAAAGTGTTAGTTTATTAAGTCCTATAGATTAATTTTGATTAATTATAAACGCTTAAAATGCTAAATAAACATACATATTCATATAAAGGAAAACACATATTATTATTTTTCGCCTTTTAATAATTTGCACTGATTTTATTGCAAGTCAAAAATGTATACCCTTGAATTGTTGACTGCATTCAGTTGAGTTCTGACTCAATTCAGAAGTCGCAGAAGTAAACAAAATGACACAGTCAAAACAAACAAGTAAAAACGTTGCAGTCGGACGCAACCGACTGCGATATACTTTGATACTAGTTTACATAGCTGTTTTAAGGATTCCTAGTGCAAATAGTAATATATGAGGGCTTTGGGTATAAAAATCAGGCAGAAGGGGTAGGCATGACATTTATCTGTGGCGGATGGCACTTTCTATCCTCCTTCCAAGTTTGGAGACTCTAGCGCAAAAACCGACAAAGATATAGAGGTGGGCGGTATAAGTGGGCGTGTGCATAAACAATTTTATGCACACCTGTTTCGGATGTTACAACCAATGTTCATTCCAAATTTGAAGAGCCTAGCTCGAAAACTGAGAGAGATATCGCGGTGGGCGGTATAAGTGGGCGTGGCATCCAAAATTTGTATGCACACCTGTTACGGATGTCACTACCAATGTTCATACCAAATTTGGTGACTCTAGCTTAAAAACTGACCAAGATACATGACTTCCGGTTTTTTTTAGGGCGGTGGGGCAGGTCCCGTTGTTTGGGGGCGTGGAATCCAATGTTTTGATGCATAACTTTGTCAGATGTCGACATCTACCTTCATGTCAATTTTGGTGACAATAGCTTGAAAACTGTAAAAGATACAGGCATTTTTGTTTATAATTGGAGGGGGGCTGGAGGCGGAAAAGGTGGGCGTGGCATCCAAACTTTTGATGCAATTTTTTGGGGAATGTCACCAGCTATCTTGCCATCAAATTTGGCGACTCTAGCTTAAAAACTGGCGAAGATACGGGCATTCCGGTTTTTTTTAGGGCGGTGGGGCGTGGCCCCTCGTTTGGGGGTGTGACATCCAAAGTTTTGATGCATATCTGTGTCAGATGTTAGCATCTACCTTCATGTCAATTTTGATGGCTATAGCTTCAAAACTGTAGAAGATACAGGCATTTTTGTTTATAATTTGATGGGGGCTGGGGGCGGAACAGGTGGGCGTGGCATCCAAACTTTTGATGCAATTTTTTGAGGAATGTCACCAGCTATCCTGCCATCAAATTTCGTGACTCTAGCTACTAAAATGTGGGATAAATAAGTGTTTTATCGATTCGCACGTCGAGGTGTATCGACTTGTTATCGATTTCCCAGGCCCCCTGAGGTCGTAGAGCCCTACATTTAACACTTTGTTTGACGAAGACATGTACCAAGATATTTGCAAAGTTGCAAGGCTCTAGCTTTAAGGGTGTCGGAAAAAGTTGAGTTCATACGGACGGACGGACGGACGGACAGACGGACAGACACCATGACGGACATTGCACAAACCCAATATACTATGATACCTTTGGTATCAAAGTATAAAAAGAGCTCAATTTTCTCAGGCGAAGCGGCTGTTACGCTGTTCTGTTAAGGGTGCCGATAATGCCGCGATTCATAGATTAATTATCCATATAGATTGGAAAATAGCAAAAAGCAGTTTACAGCGCTGTTAAGATTTACATATGAAGTTAAGCGCAGGGAAATTTTACTAAAAACTGCTTTACGCATCGACAATTGTCAGCTGCGTTTGTTTTGATTCTGGCTGGTATGAGTCGTCCCGCCATTTAACAATTGTTTTTATCCTTGTTTTGTTTTGATCATGCATATGTAGCTGTTTGTGCTTGAGCGCTGGCATGTATACATAGTTTGTATGTATGTATGCATGTGAGTACACAGCGTTTGTTTTGATTATGCAATATTTTGCGTTTGGTGGCAACTTATCGTTTTTAGATTTATAGGGAATTAAGAAAATAAACATTAGAATTAACTAAACATGCAAATGTATACATACATATGTATGTACATACATACATATTATTAAAACCTTTAAAAATAATTTATTTATTGTTTAATAAATATTATAATTAAGCCAAATGCGCTCCCTTATTTTGACATTTGCTTGGCGAGTAATCTTATTTATTTTATATTATTTTAGAAATATTTTCAATATTTTATTTAATTTTTAATGTAATTAAATAGTTGAGGCAGGCCAATTAATGGTGAAACAAGTGTCACTAATACAATCAAATATGATGTGTATGCATACGTACACACACATGTAAATGCAGGCCACAGGAACAAAAAGAAATATAAAAAATCTCAACAAGAATAGCAAAGCATTTGAAGATCTTCACATTAATTTTCTGAATACTCTATCAGAATTCATATGCATGCGTGAGCATTTGTATGGTCATTGCGTTGACAACATTGTTTGCTAGTGTCATCGAGAAAAATAAGAAAGAGTAAACATAAGAAAATGCAAAACTGAAATTTGGACAAAGCTGCCAGAAGTGGCCGACGATGCACACATACATACAAACTGAGCTCACACAACATTCAAGTCGGTATGTGTCGATTGGGAATAGACAAAACGCAACAAGGTTTTAATATGCATAGCATTCGCAAGCTGCTACTAAACAATACCCTTTGTCCAACATTTAATTTTGTTTCAGAAAACACGAAAATATTTAATTTGATTACTTTTATAAGTAGTTAATATTAATTATTTTAAAACATAACACGATTACTTTTGTGTTAGTTTAATAAGGCCCAATTTCTCAATGTCCGGTTAAATTTTCGCTATAGCTAAACGCAAATTTAATTTAATGCTATATTTTTTAAACGATTTGGTTTTCTGAAAACACAAATTTACCCTTCATCGACTAAGTACACTATCATGTTAATGCAGGCCACAGGAACAAAAAGTGCCAAATATAAAAATCTCAACAAGAATAGCAAAGCATTTGAAGTTTTCCGGTAACATTGAATGATTTCTGTTCAAAATCCACTTATGATTAATTCGAGAGCAAACTTAATTGTTTACCTTTTAGTGTTGACAAGCCAATTGTTTGCTAGTGTCATCGAGAAAAATAAGATTTAAGACGTAAACTTAAGAAACATGCAGAAACTGTACAAATTTGGACAAAGCTGCCAGTTAAGTGAAATGCATGGACGATAAAACACTCTTACTAACTGAAGCTCACTTTGACCTTACATATCAAAATAAGTAAAAGTGCGATTGGGAATAGACAAATCGCAACTAAGGCAATAATTCTTAACGATATATCGTGACAAAAAATCAGCTACTAAATTTCAATACCCTTTGTCCCACCATCCGGTTAATTTTTTTTCAGTAATCAACACAAATATTTAATTTGATAACTCAAATTTGTAGTTAATATTAGTTAGTTTTAAACATAACCGTTTACTTTTGTGTTAGTTGTAATAAGTCATGTAATTCTCGCTTTATTAATCATAAATGCCCTACCTAATTTTTAAAATATATTATGACTTATAATATGGACATTATATTTAAGTATCTAACGATTTGACGCTTAATAACGCAAAGTTCATTTTTAGTCGATACTACCCTGCCATATGGGGTAGCAGACCGCAGATTGAAACAAAAGTCTTAAATTGCCAATCTCGAGTTTTGTAACAACAACAAGAGAAATGAAGAAGGGCAACGCTTAATTATGTCTCTCGCATCACACACTTTGGAAACAAAACAAAAGCCCAACAAAATAATAGCGGACTTTTGTTTTCTATCCAGCCTTATCCATTTATCCATACACAGCTGGTGGTAAACAAACCGCCAAGTAAAAAGCAAGCAGTAAATATGTCCAGCTCTTAACTCAGCCGTAAATCTTTTCTGTTAAAAAAGCCCAACTGCTATTTTCCAATCTATATGAGTTTGTTAATCTATGTATTTTCCAATCTATATGGATCATTAATCTATGGGCAGCCACCATGTTGTCGGTCAAGCAGGGCAACGCCAATTAAGAGCTCAAATATTTAAAATTTGTAACATGCCAATTTGAATGTTAATTGTTAAATTTTAAGTCAATTCATGCAGTATTACTCTCTCTATTTTTGTTAAAATTTTCAATGTTAAATGTTTGTAAGGTTAGGTCCACGAATACCCATATAAGTTTCTCAAAAGAGTAATAAGATCGGTAGAAATGTAATAACATACCTTTGGCTGGCACGCGACATTGTTGCCGGTCGCCCGTTGAGTGGTGCAGACGTGTTCGCCGCCGTCCGCAACTCACTCAGAACTTATTCGGAAATAAAGACTTGGAAAAAAAAAACACTCACACTCACACAAGTGCTGCGCCCAAAGAAGTGAGAGGCAGAGACAAATGCAAACTGACATTTGAATGAGCGAAACAAATGATGCTGTTGACAACAACAACAACAAATGCGACCTTCTCTCAATATGGTTAGGAATTGTTAATTTTAGCCAAATTAGTCAATTCCACAACAACAACAGCCAAAGGCGACGACTTGAATACTAATCAGCTGATTGATCAACTATTGAACTGATTAATGATCTTTTTTTATCAACGCCTAGCGCCAAATCCTTCATTGCCTGTTTGCCACCAGGGAGCACAGATTGGAGCAAGCTACAAGCTAGGCGACCTTACAGTGCACTTAGAGAAAAACATGTGCCGATTATTTACTTTGTTGACGACAGCGTTCCTTTATATAAAATAAGGGAAAACAAAAATTAAAGTTAAAAAAAAATTAGTTCTAAGACCTTTATTATAAATATGTATTTTTGAAAACATAAATTTCAAACATTTTAGGTTGCTGTTTTTGACGCCTTACAACTTTTTTATAACATTTAGAGGAAAAAAAATTTCCACTTGCATTGCCTTGATGGGCGTTCCTTAATATGAAATAAGGATATACAAAATAAAATGAAATTGTAAAAAAAAAAATTCAAGTGTTTAAAGATAAACAAATATTTTTAAGACCATAACATTCTTTCTTTTCATAGCACTAGAAAAAAAAGTTTGTATCTGCGATGCCTTAAACTTCAGCGTTCCTTAATATGAAATAAGGATATAAAAAATAAGATAAATTGTTGTAAAAAAAATATGTTGTTTTGAGACCATAATCTCCTAGCTTTTCATAGCACTTCCAAAACATATAGTACACTTGTACACTTTTCTTTTGTACAGTGTAGCAGACTATCAGCAACTAGTAGCGTAACTACTTGGCCCAATATTATGAATATTTATTTTTGAAACCATTAATTTCAACCATTGTAGTTTGCTGTTTTTGAACCAACTTTTTTTTTAACATTTAAGGCCCATTCCCAGCAAATAAAAATTTCATTTATGAAAAGTGCTTATTATTTCGTTAGGTTCCACATAAAGTTAGGGTGACCAGATGTTCTAAATATTTTTATGGAAAATGTAAATATTTGTTGGTCACCTTACTTGATTACTTACAAAATAAATCGGTCATTGTGACAACAAATTGTGAAAAATTAAATAAAAACAAATGGAAAACGGTGAATTCATGATGGCAATAGCTGCTTTTATAGTTCTAAGGAGAAGGAGAAAGGCCAATGAGCTGAAAAGCATCATGCCGCGCCGTAGATGTTGGGTCAACTCATATTAAAAAAAACGGGGTGAAAAAGGACGCTTCATAAGCGATTTTCGCAACATGATTTACACCCCAACGGTGTTTTATCAAAATTTTCCAAAGTCCATTTTCAATCTTGTTCACTTGCTGCCCGAAATAATAGTAAACTTCTAATTCCATTTTTAAGAACAGCTGATTATGGAATCCACACTGGTTCCACTATCGGAACTATCGATTAACTTTGCTGATGCTTGCTGGGAATTGAATAAAAATTAACAGGCAGGAAAATTTCTGACAACTGTTTTTTTTATATAGAGTTGAACATAAAAATTCCATTCCGGGCGTGCTGGGAATGGGCCTTTAGAAAAAAAATGTTTACATCTTCATTGCTTGGATGGGCAGCGTTCCTTAATATGAAATAAGGATATAAAAAATAAAATAAATTGTTGTAAAAAAAAATTCACGAGCCTTAAGACTAATAATAACAACTTTTTTTTTAATATTTAGAAAAAAAGTTTGTATCTGCGATGCCTAAAACTTCAGCGTTCCTTTATATGAAATAAGGATAAAAAAAATAAAATAAATTGTTGTAAAAAAAAAAATGTTCTTTTGATACCACAGTCTTCAATATTTTCATAGCACTTCCAAAACATATATTCGATTGTACACTTTAATTTTGCTCAGTGTAGCATACTATCAGCAACTAGTAGCCTAACTACTTGGCCCAATATTATGAATATGTATATTTGAAACCATTGTAGGTTTTTGTTTTAAACCCTATCAACTTTTTTTTAACATTTATCTTCATTGCTTGGATGGGAAGCGCTCCTTAATATGAAATAAGGATATAAAAAATAAAAGATGAACAAATATTTTAAGACCATAACATACTTTCTTTTCATATTACTTCCAAAACATATAGTACACTTGTACACTTTTCTTTTGCACAGTGTAGCAGACTATCAGCAACTAGTAGCCTAACTAATTTCAACAACTGTAGGTTTTTGTTTTAAACCCTAACAATTTTTTTTAACATTTAGAAAAAAAAGTTTGTATCTGCGATGCCTTAAACTTCAGCGTTCCTTAATATGAAATAAGGATATAAAAAATTAAATAAATTGTTGTAAAAAAAATGTTGTTTTGAGACCACAGTCTTCAATCTTTTTATAGCACTTCCAAAACATATATTCGATTGTACACTTTCATTTTGCTCAGTGTAGCATACTAGTAGCCTAGGGAGCGTTCAAATATTACGTAACGCAATTTTTGAAGATTTTTGACAACCCCTCCCCCCCTTGTAACGCACCGTAACGTTTTTCTTAACCCCCCCTATTAAGTGTTACGTAACACTCAAGTGACAATTTTTTTTTGTTTATTTTTAATACATTTTTGGCTTCACATTTTACTATTTTAGCTATTTTTTTTTTATAATGAACTCTAAAAATAAAATGAAATTATTATTTTACCCTCCAACAAAATTAAAAAATAATATTTACCAAGTATCCAAGTAGATCTATAAAAACAATTCTATATAAATTACTACTCCTCTGTCCACGGGTGTGCTAGCCACTCAGACTCTTTCATCACTGGCATTTGGAGTGCAGACAATGACGCCTCTGGAATTATTAAGCCACTTGCGTCAACTTCGTCTTCATCGATCCAGTCAGCATCCTCAGACGATGTTTCATAACGACGCACAATGAAGAGAAGCTCATTCGCCCTTCTGGCAGCAAGGCTCTGTGGCCGTACTTTTATTTCACAATGGTCTAGACTAGTCTTGCCATGCACGTAACAATAGTGCATTTGAACACTCTTGCAAGATGTGAAATAGATCCCACAGGTTGGACATACTCTTTTCTTTAGGTCGAATTGTACAGATGGACAAAAGAAATCGTAAGGCATCTGCTTAAACCCTTCTAGAGGAGATGACAGATTAACGGACAACCTTACAAGAAGTGGCGAAAACTTGGATGTTCCTTTGTCTAGCAAACTGTGTACTACGAGCTTGCTTGGGGTTTGAATTATTGGGCAAGGTGGCGGCATGAAAGTATCCGCAAACACAGATTTCAATGCACTTCTCGGTGTTGAACAGCAAGATTCATCCGCGCATTTTATAATCTGTAAAAATATTGCGATTCACGAACGTGAACGCTATACCACGCCAGATTTGGTTCTGCTGGATCCTGCATGATATCTTCGGGCTGTCTATACTCCGCCGAAACGTCGTAGCTATCAATTTTCATTTGAGTTTTTCCAAATCATAATCCGTAGTCATTCCTTTGTCGTCGAGATGAGAACCAAAATGTTCATGAGGCAGAATGACACCTGCTAGTCGTTTGCTGAGGGGAGCCATCCGACGCTCAACTCGGTTATATGCGCTCCGCCCAGGAGCATTAGTCGCTATAAACAGGGCGTCCAGGTTGTATTTTTTGAAATGTTCAATCGCAAAGTTCTTGGCTTTGCGATAACGCGGGTTTTCGTCCGGCCCACCATCTACAAAGATGATGATCACTTTCTTCACGGTGTCCGATTCTGTCATTATTAAGGGTTTGAATAACGGTATTGACAAAAGTGATTCGAAGTCATAAGCATGAGTGTTCGCTGTGGAGGATGTGTGTTTCCCGCTCCTTATGGATATGTGTGTCGGACCGCTTCTTCCTTACCGAAACTGTTAGGTTCCACGTTGACGCCGGCGTATACAGAAGGGATAAGCTTGTGCCGCTCTGCCACGACCCAGTCATGATCAGGTAAAAGTATTCTGTACTCCATATGCATTAAAAGAGGGCTCTGACTTTTCACTGCTGGTAAACCTATTGGTACGCGTGCCTTATCGTCTTGCGATAGAACAAATACTAAGAACAAATTGTAGCAGTGCAAAACTCTCCGTCCTCATGCTTTTTGTGCAAATCGGTATGTGTCTTCTTCCCTCTTGTGTGTTAGACACGCGTGGGATTAAATGAAGATAAGTGCCGCTTCTAGAAATTTGGAATCCCATTGAAACAAGCCTATCATGCAGGTCAGACAGAGTGAGACAACTCCTAATCATCTCTGGTCGGCGGCGTTCATCAGCAGCGCTGCCATGAATGGCAATATTTATTATTGTCTCTAGGAGAGCAGGTAGCGAGTCAACTAAAGGGGGCCGTCCAGGGGCTGTTCGAGGTTGTGCTGCAGCAGGATTGTTTCCCTGACGTTCAGCTTTCTTCAGTTTTTCTTTGGCTCGAAATTTTTTTGCACGATTAGCAGCGTCTCTTTTTTATTAAACATTTCTCTTCTTCTTGCAACTCTTTGCGTAGCTTTTTTATTTCTTCGTGAACATCATCTTTGGCTATACCAGTGTCCCTTGCGTGAGTAAGAACATTTATTCTCTGTTGCAGTAGACCAATTTTCTTCATATGAGTTTCCTGAGCCGGTTTGCTTGCAACATATTTAGTGATGTCTAAAGTCGTGTGTGATTCCGTAGACGGTGTCTGCACAGTTTCCTCATCAGTATTCTGACTCTGCTCATCGTGGGTATCGGTCAACTTTCGTTTGACGGCAGTGCATTCGTGTCCAGCGACTGCGACAATCGATTCCGTAAGAGATGAACATGTGGATGAAGCTACAACATCCGAATCCTTTAGACCAAGAGAAAATAAATTAAGAATAGGTATTATTGACACATGCGATAAAAAAAACTAACATAATTAATATACAACATATACAAGCAGATGCCCCTGTTTTTTTTGAAGAGCACGAGAAGTCGAGGGAACATTGGGACTCACTGTTGCTGGCGTGCTTGATGTTTTCATAGGAAGCTAGAAATTTATATATAATAAAACTTATGTCATTATTAAATTTTAAATGATATGTAATATGCAGAAGAGTTTATCACAGTTCATGTCATTTATGCAAGAAACTATGCAAAATTTACTACAAAGTCAAAATACTTTGGTACAGTTGCTTGTATCACTACAATCGAAATAATCAATGGCCTCGCTACGTAAATAAACGTGGACAATGGCGTTTCACAGCATATACTTCAACTTAGCTCAATTTCTACTCGACAACCACATTGACATTATGCTTCTTTCCGAAACACACCTTACAAATAAGTATAATTTTACCATAACCGGATACTCATTCTACGGAACCAACCATCCCGATGGCAAGGCGCACGGCGGGACTGGTATCTTGATAAGAAGCCGGCTGAAGCACCACTTCCACAAAGAGTTTGCTAAAAACTATCTACAGGCCACATCCTTAAAAATACATCTGGATAGTGGTAACCAACTTGCACTTTCTGCCATCTACTGCCCACAGCGATACTCCATATCTGAAGACCAATTCATGGAATTTTTCAACTCATTAGGAGAACACTTTATAGCAGCAGGGGACTATAATGCCAAGCACACTCACTGGGGATCTCGTCTTGTGACTCCAAGAGGAAAGCAGCTGTACAACGCAATTATAAAACCAAAGAACAGGCTCAGCCACGTCTCTCCTGGCACACCAACATACTGGCCCACGGACCCCAAGAAACTGCCCGACTTAATTGATTTTGCAGTCTCCAAAAATATTCCGCGCAACCTGATAAGCGCCGAATGTCTTTCGGAGTTATCATCTGACCTCTCGCCTGTACTAATTCAACTTCAACGACACCCAGAGTTTGCAAATCGCCCGGGTAAGCTGACATCACAAAAAACTAACTGGCTAAGATACAAGAAATATGTTAGCTCACACATCGAACTTAATCCGCATCTGAAAGTGGAAGCTGATATTGATTCTATTGCAAACAAACTTGAGTCAGTCTTCGTCGAAGCAGCTCGTATGTCAACACCGAAAGCAAAAACTGCAGCACCCACCCAAAAGAAAACAAATCACCAAATTGAACAGCTCGTTCTTGATAAGCGGCGACTAAGACGGGAGTGGCAATGCCTAAGATCGCCGTCAGCTAAGCAAAAGCTAAAAAACGCTACACGTAAACTTACCAAAGCGTTAGCACTTGAAGAAGAACATGCCCAGCGCCGATACATTGAGCAATTATCAACATCCAGCTCGAAAAACTCACTGTGGAAAGCTCACCCAACTCTCAGCCAACCGACAAAAGCAGAGATGCCCCTAAGAAACCAAGCTGGCGGCTGGGCCCGAAGCGATGAAGAAAGAGCCAACACGTTTGCTGTTCACTTGCAAAAAGTTTTCCAACCGAACCCTGCTACAAACTCGTTCGCTCTACCGACTGTATTAAACGACTGTAGCATGCGTACATATGTATATACATACATATGAATAAGGCTGCAACACTTTGTTGTTATGCCAACAGAATGCATACATAAGCAGCGACTTTGTCGCAGCGCGCCTAACGCTAAGTGCCCACTGTTCAAGGCATACGAAATATGATCAGTACTTGATGGCAACGACCGCCAAATAGCTAAGTCAGCGTTCTCCGCTTGACCGTCGCTTATATACATATGTGCGCGCATGACTTTTCAGCTGGCCAGCAACGTTTCCGTTGCTGTATATAATAAGCTTAAATATGTATGTATGTAAAACGGCTGCTGACCGCTTCACGGTGGACAGCTTTAACTCTAAGAATCAGTCAATAAAGAATGATAAAAGGAGACAGACGTCTTCCTTCCAAAACTACAAAATTAGCAAAGCTTTCTTATTACATGGCGACCGTGACTTGGTCCGAGTCCTGAAACAAAGCAGCAACAACATAATCATTTGGAGATTTAAACAACACCTTTATATTAAACGACACCAAAGGACACATGGCTCCGGACAAACCAAGGAATATACACCGGCCACACAGAGAGTAATCTCAACCACAAACAGCGTTTCATCGCACCACAGCAAATTCTTCAACAACTAACTATTAAATGGCAAATGGACAACTGGAACAAAGTTAACAAAGACTGAGTGAGTAAAGTATAGTGAGTGTTATGGGTCGCGGTGGCCGGGTAAAAGTTGAACAAAGAAATTGCTCACATTAAGTGGCAATTATATTCACCCAAGGCCAACACACCGTGGAAAGCAACAGCAAGGCTACAGGCAGCTAGACTTTTATCAGCACCAGCTACAGCTGATAAAAGAAAACCCAGCACCACATACTCACTCAGTGAAAACATTAAAGTTGTTAACGATAAAACAGTAATCACACCTCCCCCAAAAGCAAATTGGAGCAGTACGTCGAGCATGCCCAGCAGATTGCCCAGGACCTCTGGACAGCCCACACTGCAGATACACTGCCTGGCAAGGCATTAACCTGTGGAAGCCCGGCACTGGTTCCGCCTGAGCCCATAGGCCCAGGACAACAGCAGCTGAGACAACAACAAGTGTGAGAGGCAATCCGCCCCTCACCAACGCTGGACAACAACGCTATGACACAGTAACAACAACAACAACTAGTGTGAGAGGCAATCCCCTTACACCAACGCTGGACAACAACAACACGACACAGCCAGTGCAGCCGCATCGGCACCGCCTCCAAGACCGCCTATTTTTTATTATTTTTTTTTCATGCACTGCGTTGCATAATTTTTTGAGTGCACTACGATGCACATTTTTTTAATATATATAAGAATCAATGTAAAATTGAGCAGAATATCTTTTGCCCAATCAGAAGTGAGGCCCATAAAGCCAAACTAACAAATTAGGCAGGTTGTTATGTAAAAAAAAATTTTACATTTTTTTATAATAATCCAAATCTTAAATTCCCTATAAATTCCAAATTTTGAAATTTTAAAATGAAAAATTATAAGTTTTCAGTTCAGTCAGTTTAAATTAAAGTCAAAAAAAAACAAACAATTTATTAAAACATTTTAATAACACAGACACCATAGAACCTTTTTATAATATAGATGATTATGCTAAGGAAAGTAAATATAGATTAGAAATAGCATATAAAAGAGCTAGAATTATGTTAGAAGAACATAAGAGAAATAATAAGGCATTATATGATAAAAAGTAATAAACGTAGATATATCGGTAGGAGATAAAGTCCTACTTAAGAATGAAACAGGACATAAGTTAAATCCATCTTACTTAGGACCCTATACAGTAGAAAAGTTAGAAGATAACGATAATATAATAATTAGGGATACTAAAAAGAAAAACAGAAAGTACATAAGGATAGATTAAAACTTTATAATAATTGAATTGAAAACTCTAATATAAACAAAGAAAATTGTTCGAACAAAATAATACAAAGCAATAAAAATTAAAATGGAATTTAAGAAAAGGAAACTCAAAAAGAAAGAAAATTATTTTCTTTAATAAAAAAAGACAACACTTAATATAAAATACTAACACATACATATATTTTTCTAAATACACATAGTTTTTAAACATATACATTTACACATACTTATTATCAAAAATTTTTATATTAATATAATATATACAAAACAAAAAAAAAAAAAACATTAATAATTAAAATAACTACATAAATTACGTTATTTTTTAAAAGGAGGAGATGTAGTGGCATATGTATATACATACATATGAATAAGGCTGCAACACTTTGTTGTTATGCCAACAGAATGCATACATAAGCAGCGACTTTGTCGCAGCGCCTAACGCTAAGTGCCCACTGTTCAAGTGCATACGAAATATGATCAGTACTTGATGGCAACGACCGCCAAATAGCTAAGTCAGCGTTCTCCGCTTGACCGTCGCTTATATACATATGTGCGCATGACTCTCTAGCCAGCAACGTTTCCGTTGCTGTATATAATAAGCTTAAATATGTATGTATGTAAAACGGCTGCTCACCGCTTCACGGTGGAAAGCTTTAACTCTAAGAATCAGTCAATAAAGAATGATAAAAGGAGACAGACGTCTTCCTTCCAAAACTACAAAATTAGCAAAGCTTTCTTATTACACGACACCCACTTACAACATGAGCCCATTGAATTTCGCCCGAACGAAGTCGCAAGAGTTATTAATCAGGAACTAAACCCCAAAAAATCTCCGGGTCTAGACCTAATAACACCAAAGATGATTATTAAGCTTCCCTATTGTGCCGTCTGTGTTATCTGCCAGTTATTCAATGCGATCACACGACTCGGGCATTTCCCAGAAAGATGGAAAAAGTCTATCATCATAATGATACCAAAGCTGGGAAAGGATCAAACAGTACCCTCGTCGTATAGACCTATAAGCCTTTTATCATGTCTATCAAAACTGTTCGAAAAATGCTAGATGACTCGGATTAATCAATTTCTGAACCTTCACAACATAATCCCGTCGCACCAATTCGGCTTTCGCCAAAACCACGGAACTATTGAACAGGTCAATCGCATAACTTCAGAAATTCGAGGCGCGTTTGAAAATCGAGAATACTGTACTGCAATTTTTCTGGATGTGGCTCAGGCGTTTGACAGGGTCTGGTTGGAAGGGCTGATGTATAAGATCAAATCAACGCTTCCAGCAAACACACATAAACTGTTAAAGTCGTACCTTTACGACAGGAAGTTTGCAGTAAGATGCAACACTGCAACATCAAGCGAACACCGTATTGAAGCCGGCGTTCCTCAGGGAAGCGTACTTGGGCCAACACTCTACGTTCTCTACACAGCAGACATTCCTACATGCAGGGGACTTACAACTTCAACCTTTGCTGACGATACAGCTATTCTTAGCCGATCTAGATGTCCACTGCAAGCCACATCGCAACTCGCTCGTCATCTGGTTAACGTGGAAAAATGGCTATCCGACTGGCGAATTAAAGTTAACGAACAAAAATGTAAACATGTAACGTTCACCCTTAACAAGAAAGATTGTCCACCACTTACGCTAAATAATATCCCACTCCCGAAAGCAAACGAAGTAACGTACCTAGGAGTACACCTGGTCAGAAGGCTTACATGGCGCAGTCACATTGAAGCCAAGAGAACACAACTAAAACTAAAAGCCAATAGCCTCCACTGGCTTATCAACGCTCGCTCCCCGCTAAGCCTTGACTACAAGGTCCTGCTCTACAACTCTGTTCTTAAACCAATCTGGACCTATGGATGCCAGCTATGGGGTAATGCGTGCAGCAGTAACATCGACATCGTCCAAAGAGCCCAGTCAAAGATCCTGAGAACTATCACCGGGGCACCGTGGTACGTTCGCAACGAAAACATTCAAAACTACTTAAACGTCCCACCAATCAAGAAAGTAATTGCGGACTACAAGAAAAATTACCTTGGCAAGCTGTCATCGCACCCAAACTATCTTGCTAGAGGACTCTCAAGTTCAAGCAGCCGATCCCGTCTTCGTCGTAATGACTTTCCGACCCAGCGATGAGTTGAGGTACGCGGCCACCAACTATTTGTACAACAAAAAATAGTTAACTAAGTAATACTTGTAAGATTTGTAAACTTTTTGTTAGTTTCCCTATTATAAGGAAAGATTCAAAAAATAAAACCAGCAATAAAAAAAAAAAAAATGATTAAATTTTAACGGTAAACTTACCCGTGTAAAATAACTAAGCATGGTTGCTTTCTTCTTCGTGGCCTTCACCTTCAACTCACGTACAACATCGTTTATATGTTCTATAAACTTTTCTCTATTTTTTAGTTTTTCTTTAGCCGATTTCCAAGTTGCAGTGGCGTCTTTTTGACACTGTTGCGCTGGCAAGTCAGCATGACAGCTCTTATAGGCCAAGAACAGCTGATGATACAAATCTCCCTCTTTTGAGGTCATTGCAGTATAAACAACAAAAGCTCACTTTAATAACACCGCATGTACTTGTGCATAAACACTAGCGAATACAACACAAACAAGGGATTCCCGACAATCTTAATCTATCGGCGTACGATTTATTTACGCCAGCTGATATCAAAGTTTTTACACGCATACTATAACAATTTCCGCTTGAAGCAGCGAAAACACGAACCTCAGCATTGCGTTCGGTGAAACAACAGTGTACAGTGTGTCTTGAAAGTGAACGTTCAAACGTGGTTGTTTTGTTTGTTTTTATTTTGTAAATTTTTTTTGTTTTTTAATTATTTTTTATTTTTAATAAGCCTATCTAGGTCTATGTCACCTTCGAAGGTCTTAATCCGGAGGAGATCTGCTAAATGCTGGTCCGTCATACGACTTCGTTGTTTGCTAAGTATTAGCTTCATCGATGAAAAGGCAGATTCACAGTTGTATGTTGACCCAAACAAAGAATAAAGTCTGTAAATCTGATCTTTTGCTTTTGGGTACTTATTTTCATCGATTGCCTTCCAAAATTGTTCGCCAGTTAGCAACGGAATTGTGAAATCTTCTCACATTTTGACTAACTCTGGTTGCAGTTCAGGGTCTTGTTTATCAATATCGCAGATAAGTGTGTATTCGTGCAGATCTATTATTGTTTTTATATTGTCAAAATCTTTAAATCTTAACTGATAGTCTGTGTATAAATTTTCTAGGATGTTGCAGTATTCTATTTTATTATCAAATGTTTTAAATTGACTGTAGATTTGTGTTACGTTTTTTAAATTTGAAAGATTGTCATTTTTTATATCGTTTATTAAAATTTGAATTTTTCGTCCAAAATGGTGTACTGTGGTAACTAATTGAGTTATAATCTTGTGTTTTCCCTGAAGCTGTAAATTAAGTTCATTGAATAATGCAGTTATGTCACACAAAAATGCAAGATCAAACAAAAAAGTTTGGTCGTTTAATTCTGAAATAAAATCTCCATTATCTGCACATATATTTTGTTCAAAAAAAATTAAAATTTCATGACGTAAATCGAACAAACGCTGAAGACTTCTTCCACGACTGAGCCAACGAACCTCAGTATGTAATAGTACATCACCGTATTCGGCGTTAAGATCCTCAAGAAGGGTTTTGAATTTTCGGTGGTTTAAAAAATTATGGCCGCCTTTAATTCTATTAATAATTTTTATTGAGGTGTTCATTGCTCTTTTCAAATAATCTCCCTTTGCAAATAATGCTTGCTGGTGGATTATGCAATGGAAAAAGAAAACCTTGAAATTGTTTTTAATTAAATGTCCAACTAAGCCGTTTTTAGATCCCACCATAACTTTAGCCCCGTCTGTACAAATTCCAGCTAATTTATTTTTATCAGCGAAGCAGAATACTTTTTCCACTAAAACATTGTATAAAATTTCACCTCGTACATTACCATGCAAAGCAATGACGTCTAAAATTTCCTCAAAAGTGTTAAAATCTCTATCTACAGTTTTCAGGCATATTATTAATTGACAAACGCTATTGAGATCAGTACTTTCATCCAAACTAAGAGAAAAGTATTTGCAATTAAGCAATCTATTTTTGGTTTCTGAATAAATGAATTTACTGATTTCCTCAGTTCTACGTGTGATTGTACGACGAGATAAAGGGACTTTTTCTAACATTTTCAAAGCTTCTGCCCTTTTTCACCAAAACAACTCATAACTTCCGAACATAGTTTAAAAAAAAACTGGCCATCTTCAAATGGGCGACATTGCTTAGCTAAAGCCAATGCAACAGTAAAATATGCCTTTGTTAAAGAAAAATCATTATCGTCATCATTTTCATTATTTATTGAAATATTCTCATCGACATTATCATTTGCAATAAATTTTAAAAAATATTCAGCTTGTAATTGCAATAGCATTAGGTTTCGTTCCTGTCCAGTAAAAAATTTAAAAATTTTATGGGCAAATAAATAGTGTCTGCTTAAAAAATAATTATTGTTTCGACAAACAATGTAGTCACAAATCAGACATTGTGCCATCCCGTTTGAATTTTCTATAAAGAAAAAATCATTTCCCCATTCGTCCATAAACATATTGAATGCCACTGTTAATTTCATGAAGCGTAGCGTGGTGTTGCTTTCGCAAGTGTTTGCATACGACTGTTTGGATTTGCCGTAGAAACCGGTTTGCTTGCATTGCTTTGCCATTTGCCGAGTGGTACCGATCGTTCGTGTTCTATTTATAGCTTTGTGTATGTGTTATTTTCTGCTGCTTGCCGCGGCAGAGGCCCTATGCACGCGTGCATACGAATTTCGGACTTGCGCCCACCTCTGAGCTAAACCAAAGAAGACTGCACTGAAAATTGCAAAGTGCTGAAGAGAGAGAGAGAGAGAGAGCAACGATTTACCAGACAATTTAATATACTCATTATTTTTTTATTTATTTATTTATTTATTTATTTATTTATTTATTGTCAACTAATATCAGTCGACATAAAATTTTAATTAAATCAAATTAAAAAGTAGAGCTTAAGCTACAAAAATGTTTAAGATTAATGAACAAAAAAGCAAACTGAAATGAAATGAAAAAGTTTAAAAATTAAAATATTCTGGGGAGTTAACAAAAATTTAATGATCCAACATTTGTTGCAAGGATTGGGAAAAACCCAGAAAAACCCAATCAGATCATAAGATTAGTGACTATGACTAGATAAGTAAAGCAGTATGGATCTTTTTAGTATGGGAATGGAGACCTCAAAGGAAACAAGTGAAAACATCTTATTGTAGTCTGCGCACACTACTCGAAACGGTTCATGCATTAGATCAGTGGTTCTTAACCGGGTGCAAGGTCACCCTTAGGGGTGCGAGCTTGAATATTTTGGGGTGCGAAATTGTAATTTTACAAATTCACGTGTAGCTAGCAAAATAAAAACTAATCTTAAAAATTCATTTTGGTTAGTAAATTTTTATTCCCTAAACATTTTTTAATTATGTTTGTAAATTATAAACCATCGAGACAAATTAATTTTTGTATTTTTTTCCAATTACAAAAATTCAAATGCGTTTCTAGTTTCTATTCTAATTTTTATATTTCCTCGAAATTTCAATTGATTGTTGCGATTATTCTTAGAAATATAAATACTGTTGATGCGCACATTACATTGAATAAAAATTTAAAAATAATTGAATTTTAGTGTCGACTATTACAAGTTTGAATTTTCGCGCAGCTCTCGATGACGACTGACTACTCTCGTTTGTGTATCGCTTAAAAACAAAAGAAAGACTCACGATAGCTTCCTATCGTATGCAAAATCATATCAGCTGATGCAACGTTCATCGCTGTTGCTGATTACAGGCTACTTAAATATCGATACTATTCCCAATCCTACATTAATACAAGTTAATTTTACAAGTTTAGTTGAATATTTATATTCTAATTATTAGAATATAATTTGGTACATTAAAGTCAAATTCAAAAGGTAAGCTAAAATATAGCAATAATAGATAGAAGTTTAATATTTTTTTAGTGTTTTATTAAAAAATTTAATTTAGTTTACGCCATGTCAAAGAAACGATGTTGGAATGACGATTATGTTCGTTATGGTTTTACATTTACAACGGAGAAGGATGGAACGCAGCGACCACAATGTATTCTGTGCTGCAATAAATTTTCAAACGCCAATCTCAAGCCGTCGAAACTAAATGAGCATTTTACCAATGCATAATGTTTGTTTTTTAATTTATATAACTCAATAATTTCTAGTAAGGGGTGCGAGAATATTGTTTGAAAATTTTAGGGGTGCCGGTAGCTAAAAAGGTTAAGAACCACTGCATTAGATAGTTGGTAGAGCAACGGTCAAGGTTAATAGGTACAAAGTTACGAGAAGATCTAATAGGGACAGTTAAGTTTATTCGACTTAATAAAGTGGGTGAGTCGATTTCACCATTGAGCAGATTAGTAACAAATAAAACTCCATGCATAGTTCTACGGTTTAAAAGAGAAGGAAGGTTAATTAATAGAAGTCTACTTAAATACGAAGGCAAATCAACACCAGGAACCCAGTTAAAACTTCTAAGTGCAAATAAGAGAAATTTCTTCTGAACAGATTCGATTCTATCCTGATGAATCTTGTATTGCGGAGACCACACACAAGATCCATATTCGAGGATGGGACGCACTAGGGATGTATAAAGTGTTTTAGTAGTGTAGGGATCGTTAAACTCTTTAGACCACCGCTTGATGAAACCAACGACACTGATGGCTTTATTAACCATGCACGATATATGAGAATTAAACTTTAATTTTGGGTCAAGAATAATACCCAAATCCTTCATTTCTAATACGCGATCGAGTGGTGAGCCATCAAGCAAGTACTGAGCAGTATGAGGAGTACTTCTACAGAAAGACATTACTTTACATTTAGAACAATTTAAATTAAGTTGGTTAAAGTTGCACCAATCAGATAGTGCACTAAGATCAGACTGTAGTAAGTTACTGAGAGAAGGTTCATTATAGGATAAACATAATTTAACGTCATCCGCAAACATGTACACGTGCGAGTTAGATATTACTGAAGGAAGATCATTAATAAAGAGATTAAATAATAAAGGCCCTTCAGCATCACAAAACCATTTAAGGCCAGAGTCAGTTCCTAAACAGTCTTTGATTTTGGCAGTGAAACCTGCACATTTTAAGTGGATCGTGTTATCACACATCCTACATACGATAAAATCAGCGCTGGTTGCAGTAACAATTTTACAGTTCTTACTGCAGCAGACAAACATTTTTATTAAAAGTTAATAAAATAAAATATGGGCAAATTAATGTGCTTGATCAAAGCAAAGTAGGTGAAAGAATGTAAGCATAGCAAAGAGCGCAATATAACGGACAATAGTGGGAGAGCGCTTGAGTATAATAGCGCTTGAGTGAAAAGGCGTGAGCGCGTAGGCAGATAAACCGCAAGAACTGTGAAATAGAGCGAGAGAGAACTGAAGCTGGAGAGCAAGAGTGCGTTAATAGGTAATTTTTGTTAGTAAACGAAAACAAACGAAAGCAAGCGAAGGCAAATATACGTATGTATGTATGTATGTATTTTCAAGACAAAGCAGCGTCCGCTTGACTGCAAAATAAAATAAGTTAAATGTTTAAGCAAAGTAACTTTAAACACATAAATCCGTACAACGTATATCTGCGATCACTGTTTAGTATGATTACCACAATTAAACCAATTAATGCACAGCACAAACACTCGAAAAATAATTATTTAGCAGGAGCACTCAAAAATACAACCGTCAACAACGAAATTTAGTTTTGTTATTTGTTATTTGAAGTCATGTGTTTTGAAATTCAAATAAAATTTAAATGCAACTAGTCAGTTTGTGTGACATTTAACAACAACAAAAATAGTATGTGCCTTAAACTAACTAGCAATTTAAAATTATTCTATGTAAAGATATTTAATAAAAAACAAGTTTTATAAGCAAACATTTCATAATTTTCTGGAATTTCTTTCTTTGTGGTCAACTTTAAAGGACGCCGCATGACTAAAGTTTAGCTATATGAGGTTAAACTTGTGCTTTTTATACCCTTAACCCATAAAATGGGTAAATAAGGGTATAATGGTTTTGTGCAAATGTATGTAACAGACAGAAGGAAGCATCTCCGACCCCATAAAGTATATATATTCTTGATCAGCATCAACAGCCGAGTCGATCTAGCCATGTCCGTCTGTCCGTCTGTCCGTCTGTATGAACGCACCGATCTCAGAGACTATAAGAGTTAGAGACTTTAAACTTAAAACTTAAACTCTCCTATACCATGAGAAGATCAAGTTTGCTTTAAATTTTCGATAACATTTCTGGTTTCCGATATACACATGTGATCGATAACAAAAAAATCTTGAATTCCAAAAGTGTGAAAATGGGGTTTAAAACTACGGATAATATAATGAACATTTGAAAAAATTTGATCAAAATCGGTTCAGAAACACTGGAGATATCGCAGTTTGAAGTTTGGTCATATTGGTCACTCATTTAATACACATAAGTAACTGTAAGCGTTAAGTATCGGGTTAAGGGTATGTCCTAGTCGGGATTTCTCGACTAGTACCTTCTTACTTGTTTTGGTTCTGCTTTTATTAGCGCAATATTCATATCCATAAATACTGGATCTAAAATTAACTGGTGATTCTATTGTATCTGGATAACCGTTTGGTCACTTTGATTCCTGTGAATGTCGCACGCGTTGGTCAAGCTTTTATGGTTATAGTACAGTTGGAAATATTTAATATATGTATATCACCAGTTAGTGTGTGGCTAAATATAATACAGTGTTAAAAACAGAAAACATAAAATACAATTGATGATTTGCTTTCAATACTTTGCAAAAATTCCTAAAACCCACCTAAAAAATAGCATCAATTAAACTAAAATGCTTTCTCACAAGAGCCAATATAAATAAAAATCTAACATTTTACTGCTTGTTCATTCAATTAAAACAAATTAATGTTTCATACAATTTTTCAACATGAAAAACTCATTAAACATGTGCACAGAAAACCATTTTGGTGCTTGTCTAAAGAAAGCACGTTCAGAAAACTTTCTTGCAATTTGCAAAGAAAAATCATACAAATCACACATTTCAAGAACTCATAAATCCCAGACATATATCAACTGTTGCTGTCGTCATGCAGTGCAAAAAATTTAAAAATACTAATAATAAATTTTCATTTCGGTTTTTTGCAATGTTTTTTTGTGTCGCGAAAAAAACATTTGAAAGATTTTTTGGCAACACAGTAAATTAGCGGCTTTTCTTTTTTGCAATTTGTAGAAACATTAAGGCGCTTTCTTTATACTTTTAACGAGTCTTTTATTAACCCATTAATGTGACCGGATCAACAAACAGATATAAAGTTATGCTGATGGTTCAATTATTATGTGTTGGGGTCGTTAAACTTGACATTAATATGCTTAAGAAAATGTATTAGGAAAAAAGAAAATTTTTACTTTTTTTGTTGATGTTTTGCTGTCAAAATGCTTTTAGTTCTTCAAAAACGTTTTGCGAATGTTTTAGTCGCTTTTTTTAATGGTGTTATGCAAAAGTGTTTGCATTGCAATTAAAATTGTATTAAATTTAATTTTCTTTTATATCATGCAGCTTTTTTTTTTTTTTTGTGTTTTCGGCATCATAAATATATGTAAATGGTGCTTGTATTTTTAGCCAAGTGTCAAGTGCAAGGTGCTTCTGCCGGTTTTTGTTGACGTATTGCCCAAAAAAAAACAAGAGCAAATGCCAATTTGAAAATTATGTAGTTGGCTTTTATTGTCGCAGTCCCTCTTTAATTTCGTTTTTGACCATTTTGATGGCCGGAAAACGCGGCCAAGTTGAAGGCTCGACACAATAAAATATATTTATTGCCCACTAAATGACAATGGGTGCATTAAATTTTTCATATTTGTTTAATTGTTTTGCTTTTTGGCGCTGAGTTCTGCCAATGATTGGGGCTATCCAGATCTGGACAACAATCAGGATGAACGTAAGTAATAAAACTCGTATAAATTCAATGCCATTGCCTTGCTTGTTAAAGTTCGTTTCTGCTAAAATTAGTTAATCAACGGCGAGTGTCGTATACAAGTGTCTCTATATATATATACTATATATATATACTAACTAGTACTACTACTACTGAGTGGGTCAGCTGATCATTGTCAAGTGGTTCGCTCCCTCTCTCTCACTCATTCATTCCAATGCCCCAAAACGTAGTACGTACATACAAATCCCATGTTTTGATAGCAACTACAAAAGTATGCCGTTTATTTCAATTGTGTCAAATTGCCATGTATGTAAATTTGTACTTGTCAACTATGAAGCTTTTGTTATCTAAGGTGTAATGCAGTTTAGATACCCTATACTCTACTCAATACTAAGATTCATATGCTTTATGAGTTTAATGATTTCTTCTTAACACTACAATCTTTTAAAGTTCATTGCACTTTAGTATTTTATTGTGTTATGCTTATCAAGTTATATATATAAGTGCAATATTTATTTATTTCCTTCATTATTTTTATTATATTTATAGCATTTCCTAAGGGGGGCGGCCTTTGTGACAATGGTAGAAAGCAAAGTCCAATTAATTTGCATGTCAAAGGCTCGCTCAAGGGTGAATTCGATGTTCTAAAGTTTGAGAACTACGATGAGCATCAAGGTTCCCTGCAAATGATCAACAATGGACATTCAAGTGAGTTTGTAATTAAAAACCCCAAAAATCAAAACTAATAATATTCTTATTCTCTGTGCAGTTCAACTCTCTGGCTTTGCACACGATTTGACACTGAGCGGCGGTGGACTTGTCAGTGATTATGTTGTGGAACAGATTCATATGCATTGGTGGTCGGAGCATACCATCAACGATATACGTTATCCTTTGGAGGTGCACATTGTGCATCGCAATAAGATCTATCCTAACATCAGTATGGCTGCCAACTTTAAGGATGGCATAACGGTTCTGGCTGTTCTATATCATGTTTCGAATACGCCCAATGGGGCTATTGGCAGCATTATCAAGAGCTTGGACTACATTAAGAGTTATGAACAAATGAATATACCTGTCAATGTGGAGGCTAGTTTGGCTGTGGATGATTTGGTGCCCAATGTTAATACCTATTTCACCTATGCGGGCTCCCTGACCACGCCCACCTGTGCCGAGGCTGTTACCTGGATTGTGCTCACAGACACCTTCCCCGTTACACTCGATCAGGTGAATGAATTCAAGGAGATTGAGTACAACAAAGGCAAACAACTGCACAACAACAGGATGAGAATAATCGTGCTGTTGTCCTTGTACAGCAACGATCTGGAGCAGCCGGCCTCTTGTCCTCCAGTGTGTTCCTACTTTTCCTAGGCATAACTGCGCAGAAGTTACTTTATTAAGTGAAACCCCCAAGCCCCATTACAGCCATAGAGCTAAACCAAAGAAGACTGCACTGAAAATTGCAAAGTGCAGAAGAGAGAGAGAGAGCAACGATTTACCAGACAATTTAATATACTCATTATTTGAAGTCATGTGTTTTGAAATTCAAATAAAATTTAAATGCAACTAGTCAGTTTGTGTGACATTTAACAACAACAAAAATAGTATGTGCCTTAAACTAACTAGCAATTTAAAATTATTCTATGTAAAGATATTTATTAAAAAACAAGTTTTATAAGCAAACATTTCATAATTTTCTGGAATTTCTTTCTTTGTGGTCAACTCTAAAGGACGCCGCATGACCAAAGTTTAGCTTTATGAGGTAAAACTTGTGCTTTTTTTGGTTCTGCTTTTATTAGCGCAATATTCATATCCATAAATACTGTATCTAAAATTAACTGGTGATTCTATTGTATCTGGATAACCGTTTGGTCACTTTGATTCCCGTGAATGTCGCACGCGTTGGTCAAGCTTTAATGGTTATAGTACAGTTGGAAATATTTAATATATGTATATCACCAGTTAGTGTGCGGCTAAATATAATACAGTGTTATAGAACGATAAGGCATTATAGTCAACTGACCAAGCAAAGCACGAAGATAACATTAATGGACAGTTATTAACTGGACTTTAAGTACCATTATAGCGTAGTATGAGCCTTATAATTCCAATACTGCAATACGGGTTGTTTTGATTATAATTTTTGATTTCTTTTTTGATTAATAATCAGTACAAGTTGACGTTATAGCATTTATTGGCTTATATGTCCAGCAATTTGTCTGATGAAATTCTGATTTTACTCTTCTAATGAAAATATATTTAAGCAAAGAAAAATTTTTAACCTTTGGATTTAAATGTAATGTAATGTAATGTCGAACGAGGGTGGGCTTGCGCCCTTCAGCACTGCGACCCACATGGATCTATTGTGCCCCCTTACCACTAGTTCAGTTTTAATGTTCTCAGAAACTGAGTCAGACCAGTCTGCGAGATATGCATCAGGTCCTCCTCATTGAGAATGTATTTGCCTAACAGCGTTGCTCTACTGCGTGCCACGGCAGGGCAATTGGTGATTAGATGTTCCATGGATTCAACATCCTCCTCACAGAATCTACAGGTTCTGTTACTAACAAGGCCCATCTTATGTAGGTGGTCGTTGCAAGGAAAATGGCCTGTCAACGCCCCACAGAGTGACCTAAGTTGTGTCCTGTTTAAGGATAGAGCTTCCTTGGCTCTTGTTGCATTTGGGCACACAAATCTTTTTGAGTGTCTGAGACCCTCTAGACTGTTCCAGTGCATTAATTTCTTGTTTCCTAACCATTTATCTATGTCAGATCTGAGTGTGTTGTTTGAGTAACCAAACATCGGACTGGGGCCTATGAACGGGGCTTCCGCTCCCAATTTAGCCCTTACATCCGCAGCCTCATTACCTGAGTGGCCTTCATGTCCTGGAACCCATACCAGAGAGACCCTGTTGCTGGTTGCCAGAACATTTAGCTCACAGTGACATTCATATATAAGTTTAGAATTATAGCTGTAGCTGTTTAGTGCTTTAAGAGCTGCTTGACTGTCGGAGAGTATACGAATATTAACTCCTACCAACTGTCTGCTATTCAGTCTGTATACCGCCTGTAAAATAGCGAAAAGCTCTGCCTGAAAAACGGTGCATTCAGCATCCAGTGAGAGAGATATGTGTGTGCGATGACCCACTATACCTGCTCCTACCCCTGATGCTGTCTTGGATCCATCTGTGAACCAATTTTGTGCGTCGTCATTTATCCAGGATGGATTAGAAGTCCATTGCTCTCTAGTTGGAAAAATGACATTGTAGTTTTTGGTGAAACTATGGAAAGTTTGGCTATGGTCTAGCGTTTTGGTCTTGTCGAGGATTTCCTCTACCCTATTCAATATACCCAGGTGCCCTCTAAGATTGCCCTTTTGGTACTTGTTGCTAACATAGAGTCCCAAAGTCTGTTTTACAGCCTCTTCCTCTATTGCTAGGTGTAAGGGAGTTATGTCTAGAACTGCTTCCAGTCCTGTTGTCGGGGTCGTCCTCAAAGCCCCTGTAATACTTAGGCATGCTAGCCTTTGTATTTTGTAAAGTTTGTTGATAGCGGTGCTTTGTGTGGCTTTTACCCACCAAACCGCCGCCCCGTACAAAATCATCGGTCTAACCATCTGGGTGTACGCCCAGTGGGCCATTTTAGGAGAAAGCCCCCATGATTTGCCAAGCATCTGCTTGACAGCCCAGAGAGATCGAGTTGATTTCGTGGTTATCGCTCTCAGGTGTGCATTCCAAGTGAGTTTGCTATCCAGGGTTACCCCTAGATATTTAACCTCTGTACTCAGAGACACAACTGTGTCACTAACCTTTAAATCTGGAAACTCAAGAGTTCTTTTGTTGGTGAACGGGATTATGATGGTCTTCCTAGGGTTGATAGAGAGCCCCTCTGAGGTGCACCAATTTACCGTTTGATCAAGTGCTCGTTGCATGAGGTCCGCAAGGATCTTTTCATCTTTGCCCTTGATGATTACAGATATGTCATCTGCATAGCCTAACGTTTTGCATCCGTTGGCGTTGAGAGACAGTACTAGGTCGTCTACTAGGAGTGACCACAGTAGAGGAGATAAGACACCTCCTTGTGGACAGCCTTTTATGGCATTAATGTTGGCCGAGGCAAGTCCGAGATCGGCCTTTATCAGTCTGCGGCACAGCATTGCCTTTACCCAGTCTACTACCTTAGGGTTTACCCCCCTATTTGTCAGAGCCCGGTTCATTGAAGCAAAATTTGCGTTGTCGAAGGCACCTTCTATGTCCATGAAGGCGCATAAGGCGACACCCTTTGCGTCGATTGCCTTTTCTATTTCGGTTGTCAAGTGATGCAGTGCCGTCACCGTGGATTTACCCTTCTGGTAGGCGAATTGCAGTTTGTGAAGCGGTTTAGCTTCAAGTATGTCAGTTCTGACGTAGCAGTCTATCAGTTTCTCCATGGTCTTTAGCATGAAAGAAGAGAGACTGATTGGTCTGTACGATTTGGGAGAGCATGGTGGTCTGTCCCCGCCCTTAGGTATAAATATTACCTTTACTGCTCTCCAAGATTTTGGAATATATCCCAGCCGAAGGCTGGCCCGATATATGGGAACCATTTTCCTAATAATAGCCCCTTTGCCCTTGGATAGCATGGCCGGAAAAATACCATCTGGGCCAGGGGATTTATAGGGTTTGAAGGAGTTTATTGCCCACTCTACCCTTTCATAGCTAACTATGCTATTGATTATGGGGTCTCTGGCCCTTGAGTGCCTTAGTTCTTCTGTATCAGGGTCTCCCCCTGTGCTGCAGAATGAACAATCAGGAAAGTGAGATCTTAGAAGAACCTCTAAAGTATCTTGAGAATCTTTGGTGTATACGCCATTCGGGCCTTTAAGTGTCCCTATTGGTCCTCCACTGGCTTTTGATAGGACTCTCTGAACCCTTGCAGTTGAGGGTACGTCCCTAAGGTCCTCACAGAAGTTTCTCCATGAGGATCTCTTGGATTTCCTTAACTCCCTATTATAGTTAGTTAAAGTTGTCCTGTAGTTTTCCCATTTGTTGGTCCTCTTGGCCCTATTGAATTCAGTTCTTGCTTCCCTGCGCAATTTGTCAAGTCGTGAGTTCCACCAGGGGACTCTCTTGCTGGAGGCCTTAACCCTTTGTGGACAGCAGTCATTGAAAGTTGAGACTAAATCTTGCGTCAGTGTATTGACCGCTCTCTCTAGCTCTTCAGAATTTGTTAGTTGGGGTCTATGTCCCGATAGTTTTAACGTTAGAGTGTCGGAGTATTTCGTCCAGTTAGTGGTTTTTGGGCTACGGTAGAGCACAGCGCTCCTCACCGGGCCCTTAAGGTCAAAGAGAATATGCCTGTGATCAGACATTGAGGCCTCCTCAGACACTCTCCATTCTCTAACCAAGTCTATGGCTCTATCTGAGACCAGTGTTAGATCTAATACCTCCTTTCTTATAGAGTTAACAAAAGTTGGTTCATTCCTCCTATTTGCAACTGATAAGTTAGTTGATATGAGATAGTTTAAGAGTGACTCACCTCTGTTGTTTATATCCGTGCTACCCCATGCTAAGTGGTGGGCATTTGCATCACATCCAACTATCAGGACCTTACGGTGTGTTCTGCAGTATTCCACTAAGGCCCTGATAGTGTTCGTTGGAACCACTTCTGTGTCGCCAGGGAAGTAAGCCGAGGCCAATACAGCCTCTTTCTTGCCCCCCTCGATGTCCAGCTCCAGAAGTATAGCCACCGTGTCATTGTCTATGAATTCTGTGAGAGGTAGAAATTTAATGTCAGTGTTAATGATTATTGCTGCCCTAGGTTTGGCCGCTGTTCTATCATATATTACCTGTGTGTTTCTAGTATTAAGGCCTCTGATACGGCCTTTGAAGAACCAGGGCTCTTGTATTAGCCCGATGTCCTTGGTGTTGCTTGCAAACCTTCTGCTAAGTTCCGCCGTCGCCGCTTTAGCGTGATGAAGGTTTGCCTGCAAACATCTCATTTTGGCGGCGGATCAGCAACGGAGGCATTTGGAGAGCTTAGAGTACTCTCTTCAATCTCCATCCCGCTGACTTGGTTGATGAGTTCCTCCTCAGTGGTGTCCTCACCCTTGACCTTCAGGTTGACTTGTCCCAGGCGGAAATTAACCCTTCCTTTAGACTCGTCAATTATGGCTGCCGACTTCTGATCTACAGCCATCACTAACATGGCATTGGAGCCCTTTTCGACTCTCCTTAGGGCCCTCCAGGCCGAAGTATTTAGGCCTTTGTTCTGAGCCTGCAGAAAGTTGAGAATTTTGGCCGTTTCCATGCCAGCGGATTTGGGAAAATAGCCGACTGCTATTCTGGGATGAGGAATCTTCGATTCCTCTGTTGACCAGAGTGCAGCGCCCTCCCATGGCGTCATCTTGACCACCATCGCCTTAACCCACTCAGCTGTGTCGCCGTCTTTGCAAAGAAGCGCGAGATACCCAGCTTTGTAGGTGGAGCCTAGGAAGGCCGGCTTTATCTGCCCATCCATATGCTCCAGTACCTTATCTTCAATTGCGCTGGATATGGAATCCATTTGAGCGGTTGTTAGGGCCGTTTTGGGATAGTCCCTTGCCAATACCGCCAGTTTGACTCCAACACCAGCCTCATTCGGTTTAGCATGCTGCTTCTTGTCGGCCTTGGTGCTTACTGCTCCCTTCGCCGGCACAGAGCTACGCTCCTTATTTACAGTTGCCTTGGCTCGGTGATGTGAGGCAGAGGTCTGCCTTTCATACGCCTTGCCTGCGGCTTTGGAGGTGGAGGGCTTATCATCCCTCATCTTTTTGCTGACGGTTGCCTCTGAACTTTGATTTTGTGATCGTTGGCGTTTGGGGCATGCTGTTTCCCCTCTCTTCTCCATTGGGGACATAGCTTTGGAGTAGGCCTCTTCTTTACTAAGTCCCTGCCGCAGAAAGAACACCAAACGCTTCTTCCCAGCGCCGCTAAGTTTCGGCACTTTGGGGCCAACAACACTGTCGGTTGGTGTACTGGTGCTTTGTGGTGGTTCCACCACTGAGGCACCTTCACGTTGGTGTTGTTGGGTTTGAGGTGTTGTCACCTCTGTGTTGTGTCCCGTAGGGCCACTCTCCTTCTCAACATCGGTTTTTTGTAATTGGTTCATAAGTTTTGATCCCACGAGTAAGATGGCTACCAGTAAACACTACGCCGTGCCGTACCGTAGTGTGGCGGATTAAAATGAGGCCGCGCCACCGCACCCCAAGTCCGCATACTAGTAACTAGGCGCCCCCCTAGCCACGCATCTCTTGGCATATGCTGTTCCACCATTAGATTGGGGATTTTATTAGAAAGAGTTTACTCTCTTTAGCCCAACTTAATTTAGCCAGGTATCCTGCCAGAGACGTGACCTACACAGGACCCTGTTACCAGCAGCCACCACGAGGAGGTATAAGTTGCACTTCCGACAGTCTGGCAGTTACGGAGTAGGAGCGGGGCTCCACACTACGCAGTCGACGGGTCGACCGCGGAGCATGGATCCCCACAACCTACTTAGTCCCCCTACACAGACTGACGGCCGACTGCCTGGATTTAAATGTAATACATTTAATCAATAGTTAGAGTTTTATCCATATATTAAACAAATAAGCTTAGCAAAGTGCCATAATATTTTTATTATTAATTGTTAAACTCTTAACACAAAAACACTAAAACTTAAATCACACTATTTTTGATGGCTTTTAAAACAAGCAATGTGATCGACATGGTGCATTTTCAACCATAGGTGGCGCTAAACATGATACGCTTAAAAGTATGCAACGTAAAAACCCCACGCAATCAGAGACTGGAATTTGCTGAGTCATTTATACATTGTTGTAATTTTCACCCTGTTGTTGTTGTATGTATGTAGAGCATGGCAATGGGTAAAAGATGGCTATTATGGTTTTTTGAAGAAATATTTAATAGACAGAAGGAAGTTCCTTTCTTGTTTCAAAAGTATTTAAGTTTGGCTAACCGAATCTATAAATTACTATTGAACTGTTTTTATACTTTTACTAGTAAGTGACCCGCTTGCTTCGCTGCGCTGATATTTTTTACAAAATTTTAGCAATGGATATAAAATAAATACAGTCGTGTCTGGATATAGTGAACTAATTTTTGCAAGGCCTGTTCCCTATACCCAGGTTGTTCACTCTTATTTATTTATTTATTTATTTATTTATTGTCAACTGATATCAGTCGACATAAAAATTAAAATTAAATCAAATTAAAAAGTAGAGCTTAAGCTACAAAAATGTTTAAGATTAATGAACAAAATTTAAAATTAAATCAGTAAAAAAACTGGAATGAAATGAAAAAGTTTAAAAATTAAAATAAAAATAAAAATAAAAATATATTCTGGGGAGTTAACAAAAATTTAATTTAATGATCCAACATTTGTTGCAAGGATTGGGAAAAACCCAGAAAAACCCAATCAGATCATAAGATTAGTGATTAGTGACTATGACTAGATAAGTAAAGCAGTATGGATCTTTTTAGTATGGGAATGGAGGCCTCAAAGGAAACAAGTGAAAACATCTTATTGTAGTCTGCGCACACTACTCGAAACGGTTCATGCATTAGATAGTTAGTAGAGCAACGATCAAGGTTAATAGGTACAAAGTTACGAGAAGATCTAATAGGGACAGATAAGTTTATTCGACTTTCGAGTTCTCACTTTCAAACTGAATGGAATATTCGGTGAAAATGTCAGCCTTCTAGCTCGTTTCGTTTATGCTGAGGGTCTCTCAACAATCATGACAAACTCTTTTATATATAAAGATTAAACCGAATTTAAGTCATTTTTAATTTAGTTGCAATCATTGCTTTCATTTATAACAAAACAAGCATTAGAACAACTAAACAATAACTGTCAGTTTTTTTTATTTTAACATGAGTTTTCAATAATACACATAATATAATATGTTATATTAATGAATCAATAAAAGTTTAATATAAATGTATTTATATTTTTAAGCTGGTTTTGGATTAAAAGGCCGTTTTGGATCTTGATAGTTTTTGTTTATTCCATCAATATTCTCCTACGCGTTTCGGCATTATTATTTTGCCTTCTTCAGGGAGCCTGCATATGTTTATATTTAGAAATTTTTATATATAAATAGTAAAACAATCATCAATACGAATACATACATCTTTTACACTAAAAACGTCACAACATTGTCATTATATTCAAATTAAAATTGCACTTGTTTTTAGCTACGTTAGTCGTTTTGGTCATTTTTGCTTGTTTTTTGTTAGAGTCATCTGTAATTACTGTCGAATAAATGTTGTTTGTCTGTTCTAAATCCTCTTTATGGTTCACAGCGTTCATGCTGCTTTGTTGTATTCCACTATGGTTCAAATGACCACTTTTTCTGTGCGAAATTAATTAAGGCAACAAAATCAGGGTATTTAAATCAAAACTTGTAAGCATTTCAAGAATAAGAATAATTCTGTTAAAAAAAATGGAAATTAACCCATTTGCATTTATAGCCTAAATGTAAGGTAAATTCCAAAAATCTTATCCAGCAATGAAGGGGACTAAGTCCAAACTTTAAGTTTTCTTGTTTTGCACGGAATATTTCACTTTTATAATCAAAAGTATTCATGAAATCCTTAGGTGTAGCAGCAAAAGCTTTGATTTCGCTTTTTAAATCAAAATCTTCCTTTAAAACAATATCTTTTGTCTCATTTGTGTACTGTAGCTTAATTGGCCGACAAAATCTTACATTTGGCGTTCCCGAACAAAGTAGTAATCTTAAGGGAATTACTGAAGTAGCTAAGAGGGAAGCATCGGAGCTATTTGACGAACTGGGCTCATTAAATTTTTGCTTAAAACGAGCTTGACCAGTGCTATCAAACTATCAAACCCATAGCTTAATATTAATTCGGAGCTTTATACATCTGTCTTTTTCTCTTCCATAACAGCTTGAAAAACTTCATTTTGCATCGCAACGATTCTTTTTGCCGTGTGCTGTAAAATAGATTTCAACGAAACTTTGGCATGGGTCTCACTTGCTTCGATACCCTGAGGTCGACATTTCAATTTTGAGGCAATAATATTGCTATAGTGCGGATATATATCGCAGTTTCTTAATTTGTTTTCTTGTCGTATTGCATTGTACTGCTCTTTCGTAAAATTATTTTCAAAAAGAAAACCTAAAGCCTCATCCGCAGAAAGTGGAATTGGCTTTTCGGAAACTTGTGTACACAGTTTTCGCATTTTTGCTGGCCTTGTTGGGCTTTTCACACTCTCTTTAAGGACTGCAGCTAATAGCCTATTCACACTAGAGCACATCAATAGGAACGATGAGAAGATGTGAAACTCGTGTTCACATTGCAACATCTAACATCTTACATCAACTGTCTTCTTCTTCTATTGTAAAAGTGAAAAGCAAGTGTGTATATTTCTCGTTGTATTTTGATAAATAAATACAAAAAAAAAACATGAATAACAATAAAAAGGAATTATCAATAATGATAGCATCTCAACAGCAGAGTATGTTTGTTGAACCTTTTGGAACCCGCCTGGTGAGGAAGATGTCTACGAAGCAGGCGTCGCCGTCTCCTCCTGAGCAACCATATCTTGGGGGTCAATCTTGTCGACTGGAACGACCGCTCCTGTGCGTTGTCAATTGCAAACGAGCCAAGAAACTCATTAATTTTTGCAAACATTGGGCAAGATGAAGTTGCACCCCCACTTGGGCCGATTTTCGGCTTCTGTTGCCTAGAATATATTACCGATATTTAACAGATATAATAATAACTTCCATGCATTATACATATATTTCCTTGTCAGCTGTCCACTTTTGTTCTTACGTTGAACCAACTTATGCAGTTGTCCAGCACCTGCATTTTCACTGCAACATCCTTGTAAACATGAGAATTTGTGAATACTACGCAAATCAGCACAACCAACACGGGCGTCCAATTTATCCGCAATGATGTTTTTTTAACTAAATTAACCAATAAAAAATAACGTTGAAAAAAATAACGCAAACAATTTCCAAGAGACTAACCCTGCTCAATTCTCGCCATGCTTAATTTCCCATTCATTTACGTCGACATTGCCAGTGAATGCCAATTTTTTAGTGGTGGAGTCAAAACTATCGAAACTAAGTAAAGAAAAACACTTGGAATAGAAACATTTCCTGAGGATGTTGGAATATTTTGAGACAATTTGGTACGGCAAGTTTATGCGTAACATCATTGATGTAAGATGTTAGATGTAAAATGTGCTCTAGTGTGAATTGGCTTTTATATGCATATGTTGTGTTTTGTGTCGTGTCAGCTGGCATAATTTTTGATAGGGTATTTCTATTCGTTAAATGTTCTATATATGGTATGCTCACATATCGGTTAGTTTTTTCCTCCAAATTATCGTTGTGTGTTTCCAAGATTTTATTATTTTTGTTTGTGATTTCCTTTATTATGCTATCCACTAAGCGTTCTGGGTAACTATTTTTTTTAATAAAATCGACTTTAATTTAATATATATTTCCGGTTTATGTTGTTCGTCGCTCAGTATGTATGCTTTTCTTATCATATTCTTAGCTGTATTAACTTTTTGACTCATTGGTTGGTGTGAATGAAAACTCATAATCCTGTTGGATGCAATCGTTTTTGTGTACCATTTGAATCCAATGTTTCCCTATTTCTTGTAAGTTCCGTATCAAGATAAGCAATTTTGTTGTTTAGCTCCCTTTCTATTGTAAATTGTATTCTTTTGTGTTGCTTATTGAGTGTGTCCAGTATTTTTTGTGCGTCTTTTTCTTTTAAAATACACATAATGTCATCTACATACTTGTAAATGTGTCTAACGTGTATATTATTTTTGTTTAAGTCAACTATTGCATCGTCTAGTATCTTATCTAGTACAATGTTTGCTATGGTCGGGGAAATGGGGTTGCCCATGGGCATACCAAAAATCTGATGGTAAGTTTTGTTGTTGTAAGTCAAGTAGTTATTGTCAAAGAGAATGAAGTCAAGTATCTCCTTAAATTTAGTCTTTGGTATCTGTGTGTGTTCTGTAATATCCGTCCATCTTCCCATTATGGTTTGTATTGCCGTACTAATAGAAAAAAGAAAAGAAATACAACGTCGAATGATACGAGTATCTCATCTTTTCAATTTTTTCACCTGTGAGTTTTTCTTTAAGTTTTACGGCGTTCTGTATATTGTATTGTTTGGATGTAATGTTATTTAAAATGTTGCCTATATGTTTTGCCAATTTGTAGCATGGTACGTTAGTCGATGATGCAATTGGTCTTAATGGTGTGTCTTCTTTATGTATTTTAGGTAGTTCGTATAGTCTTGTTCCCTTTGTCCGCCTGTGTTATAACTATTTTTTCCTTGTGTTCCTTTATGATATTATCCGTGTGCTGTGCTATTGTTAGGATAATTTTTTCCTTTTGGTCTGGTCTTCTGGTGTGCTTGAAATTGTGTATAGCGCCTGTTAACTTTCCCCTCGCTGCATCCTTCATTTTATCATCCTTGATCATTTGTATCCCTTGCTCTAAGTCTGCAATAACATGAATCGGTGATACGTTTTCCTTTGTTACAGGTAATGCAAATTTCGGTCCAAGTGATAGCAGCCATTGCACAGTGGTTGGGCTTGTATGGAGCCGCGGCCAAAAATACTTCCCGTTGAGATATCGACTTGAAATTTTTACCAAAAATCTATAAAAATATTTTAAATGTATTGTAAAAAGTTTGGCCACATCGGACGACTATAACCAATAGGTCCCATAGCACAGTAGTTGCGTTTATAAGGCAGTGGTGAGCAAAAACTCTTCTAGTAGAGTTACAGTCCTAAAATTTGCTAAAAATCCGAGATATATTTCGATAACATTCTGTAAAAATTGGTGGAAGTCGACCTCCCCCCCCTCTTCCCCACCAGCGATTAAAAATATAAAAAAGTGAGTTGCTCTAGTTTGTACAAGAATAAAAAGAATAATTGTATTTTAAATATTAAAAATAAAAACGAAATTATAAAAATGATTGAAATTTTAAGTTTAGCAAGTATCTTGCAATAAATCCAATGTGGATGATAAAAATTTCGATTTAGCTTTTTTTGATAATTTTCTTTGACCTGTTATAAAAGGGTCTGATCTCAAAAGAAGTGTTTTAATTTAATCTGTATTTGTCAACACGCAGAACATCTTTCGTGTATGTTGCAGCCGGCACTTTTTTATTTCCTTATTGTTGGACTCTGCAGCTTCCTCTGAGAGCTTTCCAATCGACAGCAACGCGTGCTCTATCACCTTCGGTCCATGAATTAAAATTTTATGCACTGTTGCTGGAAGATAGTACCAAGGATATATTTTGATTAGCTGCTTAGCCGTTTCCAATGCATAGGTTTCGAATTTTTGCACATTAATGGTGTATCCTGATGCTAAGACTTGCAAAATCGTTGCGCATCGGGTTATCAATGCTTCATCAATGCCTGTAATATCAGATGATAAATTCGGGTTGTAAAAAAATTTTCTGGCTGTATTTCCGTCATTGGAATTTCCTCTGCCTCCATCCCTTGGCTTATCAATAATTAACCCCATTTTATCGCGAAATTCCGCTTGAACTTGTTCCTTTCTCTTCGATACTTTAAGCTTTTGTTCTGGTGATCTTGCTTGATACACTTTAATTTCCAATTTATAAGAAATGTGTAAAAAGTATTCAAAGAAGCGTATATAGGCATGAAGTGGCGATAAGCCGAATTCAAAATACTTCTTCTCCACTTCTCTTAAAAGACATTTTTCCAAATCATTCATTTCTGTAGGTATTGCTCCGCATATAAAGCATTTCATAGAGGATGTATTGCTTACCATCTACCATAGTAAGTTGAAGGGTGTGATTTATAAATAAGATTTTATTGGGAATTGCGAATTCGGTGGGCTTTAAGTTGCTTATTTTATTCTTGAAGTACTGCTCTTCTTCAACGGATAGTGTGGCGGTCTCCTTTTTAAATTGAAATCTGACCGGCCTACAATAGCGTGTAGATGATGGCCTGGGATTTTTCCATATAACTTTAGAGCCACTTTCAGTTACCAGCTGAAGTGGGACGTACGATGTTACAAAAAGGCTTCTGTCGTTGTCATTACAGTTTGAAAATTTTTGTTTGTATTCACTGTGCCCAGTACTGCCATCAAAACCCCATTTTCCAATTAATGTTAAATTGTTTTCCGTTTCATTAAGACAATTTTCAATTAAACTCTTTTGAAGCTCTAAAATACTTAAAGCTGTGTTGTCTAGTAGACTCTGCAGTTCGACTTCTGCATATGTTTCGTCTACTGTTATGTTATTTGGGTATCTCAATGTTTTGAATTTGAGGATTTTCTCATAGCTTGGCAGTATATTGTAAGAAGCTTCACAATTAATGAACTCACGAATAAGCAAGTATTGGTGTTTCGTTAATCCGGTGTCCATTAAAAGCGATAATACCTTTTCAATATTTGCTTCGGATGACTTTAGACACGGTGGAAGTTCGGAAGAGCGCAAAGCAAAAGCTGCAGACTCATCATGTTTTGCTAACAGGGCTATCCGACGACGTTTAGTCCTTTTTGAGGACTCAGCAAAATCAACTTTGGGGCGTCCACGATCAGCACTCGGAAGCATTTGTTGAGAAAAACAAGTGGGCTTCAGTATAATAGTTTCCTTCCTGTTCAGCCAATCGGATTGATATTGTATTACTGAACTCTTAATACGTTTGTATTTAACCCAATAAATATTTATTTTCTTGCAAATGTACCCAATACATTTCTTAAGGTTACTTAACTCGACTGCGTAGCCCTTGTTTGTAATGCTTAGTTCTACCAAATTAAGGTAAATATTTACTATCGCGGCACCAGCGATTTTCGGGCTGATTTTTTTTTTACGAGTTTTTTATCACCTGTGAATGATAGAAAAAGGTTTCTCATGCAGGCGCATGACGTTTTTTTTTAATAAAAAAAAAAAATTTTTTTGTTTGTGTGATCTGCTCCGGAACATAGCCAACAGTGCCAACGGCGTTTGAAAGTTTTTACGGCATTTTACGGCTCACGCCACTGCTATATTGTAAAATCTGTAAAACGACAAAAAAAATTTTTTTTCCAATGCGATGCGCCAGCATAATATGACTGGCAATGATGTTTCCAAGTCATAAGGGAGCGTGAAAAAAAAAATCAGCCCGAAAATCGCTGGTGCCGCGATAGTAAATATTTACCCAAATTAATCACACTCCGAGTTTTTTCTGCATTCGTGCCCTCTTCTGTACACCAAAGATAAAAGATATGCATGCGTGAAAACACGCAGTTATAAGAAGCTCCTAAAGGAACAAGATAACATAAAAATGTTTAAGAAAAAAATAAGCAAAATTTTCTACAAACACAAATGACGAAAACAAAAGCAACATCACAAAAACAAAGGAAGAGCAGCAGTTGCGTCTCAAATTTGGCCTTGAAAAATAGTAAGAAAAATATGACAATTAATTTAAGTATCAATATCTATATTTGAAGTAAATACCTTCAACCTCAAAATGCATTTTAAATATTTAAATTATGAGCACTATAGCAATAGTTTGACCACTTTGAACTGCAATTTTGTTTTGTAAAAATGATTTCTAAGCGCTGCAGCGCTGCAAAAATGAACACGTGTTCGCGCTTTGTATTCTATTTTTAGAAGTCCCGTTAGAATTTCAGCCAAAACCGGTTTGCCATCAAGAAATTTGAACATTTAAGAGACAATTTGTATATATTTTGCCCAAATATTTCGTGATCGATTTTTTGATTTTTGGCCTATGAACGCAACCACTGTGCATTGGCTTTCTTTAGGAAAATATACGTCCGTTTGGTTTATGAACCATTCCTCATTTAATTTAATGTTTAATATTTCTTGTACTTGTATTTTTGCTTTTTCCAGTTTGTTGTTCGTGTGCATATCTGTGTCAGTTCTTATTCGTTGATAGGCTAGTTTTTCATCAGATTCTAATTTTTCCAGGTCATGTTTTTTGAGTATGTCTTTTAGTGTGTGAAATGTATGCGTCTGTGTTTTGTTAATAACATGTATGTTGCGTTGTGTTTCCTTTATCTCTAGTTTTACAATTTTTAAAATTATATTAAACAAACCGAATGGCTTAAGGCGACAACTGTGAAATCAATTTGAGTTCATTCATCAATTTTTACTGCTTCAACTTAAGACCAAACAAACTTGGCTCGTTTTGGCTTAAGTGCCGTTTTAGTGTATTTGAAAATACATCGTTTTAGCTCTTAGTCGTTTTGTGTAATTTGTCAATCTAAAGTATACGCTATAATTAATCTGAAACCATTTTTAGGCCAATAATCAAACGTGCATTAGTCATTTGAGCACCTCATTAAATGTCTCTCTGCCAACTACTTTGACTCTTAGGTTGACATAATAATAATAGATAATATGCAGATCGTTGAATATAATCCACATTCGTATTACCACAGCACACAAAAGACCAATATCAAAATCTGACAGTGTGAAGCGTTAGCCAAACAATAAATTAATAAATTACCAAAAGAAACACAAGAGCTTATTTTGAAAATATACAAAAATGTATGTCTCTCGTTAGCATTTACTTTTTATCTATGTAACATAAGTATTTATTAATCATTTGCGAAATATATGCAGTGTTGTTTTTTTATATATTTTTTTTATTTGTTGGACTAAAATTAATTATTGCTCTTTCCCTTTGGATTCATATTACGAGCGGAAGTTGATCAGTGAATGTGTTTTTTTTGGGTTATATGTACACAGAGAGAAAAGAACTGCGTATATAGGACCATGAATAATGATAATATATAAAGCCAGTTGAAAGAAGCCTTTAGGTTATTTTTTGTATATTTTAAAGAGATTAAAACATTTTTTAATATTCTTGACACTTTCGGCACCGATTTACCTATTACGATTTTGAAGCTAAATAAATTATGTAAAATATTTTACAGCGCGGTAAACTTTATTTCATTTTAAAGTTTGTACAACTTTATTTTCTGTGTACATTTGCATATCTGTAGCATAACAAAAGAAAACAAAACGTTTTAAACAAAGTTCCATTCCCTTCCTCGCTTATTGTTTATATTTGTATTTTTTGGTTATGCCCAACGACATTGGCGTGAGAAAGTGTGGAACCTGTTTGTCTTGTGTCAGCTCCGGATCAGAGGGCACCATATTGGCCATAACCGAGAGTATTGTTTAAATTGGAGGTTGCACCCAAAAACGTACTATTGTGAGCAAACTTCAAATAATAAGATGCACTCTAAACTAAGATTAAATGCATTAGATACTTGCAACAGTTTGACCCATTTAATGGTTGGGCTACTACCAAACGTTTGGCGTGGGATATTATAATACATATGCTTGTTGTTGTTATAATTGGATTACATTTAAATTGGATGTAGGCTTGACTGTTTTATATGCATTTTGCATCCAATTAGTTTAGATCATAAATTTTGATAAGGCATTGTTACGATATGACATGCAATTTCCGTTGCCAAAGATTTCCCCACTAACCAGAGCAAAATGTCATCCAAAGCCCAAAAACGTTCATTTAAAGCCATATCAAAACAAGAGCTTTCAAATTGACAAAGTGATTTACCTTCACTTTTGTGTAACGTAACTAAACTAATGGCCAAGTTTTGATTATACTCTAAAGATAAATGTATTTTATGCATATATTTATGTATGTAACCATTTGGTGTGATAAGTGTTGACAAAATAAACATGATTTACAGCTTAGAGGTGTGGAATTGTTTTTAGTTGAGTTTAAAGTTTCTATTGCGCAGACTACAATAAGATGTTTTCACTTGTTTCCTTTGAGGCCTCCATTCCCATACTAAAAAGATCCATACTGCTTTACTTATCTAGTCATAGTCACTAATCACTAATCTTATGATCTGATTGGGTTTTTCTGGGTTTTTCCCAATCCTTGCAACAAATGTTGGATCATTAAATTAAATTTTTGTTAACTCCCCAGAATATTTTTAATTTTTTTTTAATTTTTAAACTTTTTCATTTCATTTCAGTTTGCTTACTGATTTAATTTTAAATTTTGTTCATTAATCTTAAACATTTTTGTAGCTTAAGCTCTACTTTTTAATTTGATTTAATTTTAATTTTTATGTCGACTGATATTAGTTGACAATAAATAAATAAATAAATAAAGAGCTGAATAAAATATTTGGAATATACATTTTGTAATATTTAATAGCTTTAAGTAGCCGAACAACAATTTGCATTCTAAAATCTTCACCTTTTCACTTAATGTATTTGCATTTTATAGTTCAAGTTGATTTGGCCCAATGGCTGGGGAACTACTGCCAGACAAAAGTGCAAAGAAATCGATTGTAAGCGATTGTAACCTCGTGTCGAACTATATTTACATATCAATAGATCGAGTCATTCAACTTGTATGCCAAAAAAACAGAGCGCCTCCAGCAAAGTGGCATCTTGCGAAGTTTTGTTTTGTTTTTAATACACAAACAAAAAAACCTTTTAATGCTTTTCTTAACACTTTTGTTTGTTGAACTTTGTTGGAAGTTTTGGCAACTAGCATATGATGATGATCAGCTGTCAGCTGTTTGATAATGCAGCTAACTTTATTAACAATTTTATTCAAATTAATTAAGTTTGCATGGTATGTATTTTATTTATTTTTATTTATTTATTTATTGTCAACTTATATCAGTCGACATAAAAATTAAAATTAAATCAAATTAAAAGTAGAGCTTAAGCTACAAAAATGTTTAAGATTAATGAACAAAATTTAAAATTAAATCAGTAAACAAACTGAAATGAAATGAAAAAGTTTAAAAATTAAAATATTCTGGGGAGTTAACAAAAATTTAATTTAATGATCCAACATTTGTTGCAAGGATTGGGAAAAACCCAGAAAAACCCAATCAGATCATAAGATTAGTGATTAGTGACTATGACTAGATAAGTAAAGCAGTATGGATCTTTTTAGTATGGGAATGGAGGCCTCAAAGGAAACAAGTGAAAACATCTTATTGTAGTCCGCGCACACTACTCGAAACGGTTCATGCATTAGATAGTTAGTAGAGCAACGATCAAGGTTAATAGGTACAAAGTTACGAGAAGATCTAATAGGGACAGATAAGTTTAATCGACTTAATAAAGTAGGTGAGTCGATTTCACCATTGAGCAGATTAGTAACAAATAAAACTCCATGCATAGTTCTACGGTTTAAAAGAGAAGGAAGGTTAATTAACAGAAGTCTACTTGAATACGAAGGCAAATCAACTCCGGGAACCCAGTTAAAACTTCTAAGTGCAAATAAAAGAAATTTCTTCTGAACAGATTCGATTCTATCCTGATGAATCTTGTATTGCGGAGACCACACACAAGATCCATATTCAAGGATGGGACGCACTAGGGATGTATAAAGTGTTTTAGTAGTGTAGGGATCGTTAAACTCTTTCGACCACCGCTTGATGAAACCAACGACACTGATGGCTTTATTAACCATGCACGATATATGAGAATCAAACTTTAATTTTGGGTCAAGAATAATACCCAAATCCTTCATTTCTAATACGCGATCGAGTGGTGAGCCATCAAGCAAGTACTGAGCAGTATGAGGAGTACTTCTACAGAAAGACATTACTTTACATTTAGAACAATTTAAGTTAAGTTGGTTAAAGTTGCACCAATCAGATAGTGCACTAAGATCAGACTGTAGTAAGTTACTGAGAGAAGGTTCATTATAGGACAAACATAATTTAACGTCATCCGCAAACATGTACACGTGCGAGTTAGATATTACTGCAGGAAGATCATTAATAAAGAGATTAAATAATAAAGGCCCAAGGTGACTACCTTGGGGGACACCTGATGATACATAAATTGGTTTAGAGACAGATGATTTAAAGACAACTTTTTGTGTACGGCCACACAAGTACTCGGAAAGCCAAGAAAGGAGATTAGTTGGGAGCCCAATAATGTTTAATTTATCAAGCAAAAGTTGATGACTAACAGAATCAAATGCCTTACTAAAATCGGTATAAATGACATCAGTTTGCATTTTGCTTTGAAATCCTTTAATAACATGCGATGTAAATTCTAGAAGGTTGGTGGTAGTAGATCTACGCTTTACGAAACCATGTTGATAAGGCGAAATAATAGCACTACATGAGTGTTGCAATTGGGAGCAAATAAGTTTTTCGAAGACTTTCGGAATGGCAGACAATTTCGAAATCCCCCTATAATTTTTAACATTGGACTTGGAAGAATTTTTATGAAGTGGAATAATAAAAGATTGCTTCCACATATCAGGGAATACTGAAGATTCAACAGACAATTTGAATAATTTTAGTAAAGGTTTGCATAGTGTATCAGCACAATATCTAAGTACACAACCGGGCACTCCATCAGGACCAGGCGAGAAGCCAGGTTTGATCAGGTTTAGGTCACTTAACAGCGAACACTCAGTTAAGACCGGGGCAAATATGCAATTTGATGTTTGAATTTGGAAGGGATAAGTATTACTGGAACTATGAGAACTCAAAGAATAAACTGATTGAAAATATTCAGCAAATAGATCGGCCACAGCCTGATCCGTACTTGCTTTCGTATTATCAAGAAAAACTGAGGATGGCAGGCAGGAGGATTTACGTTTAGAGTTAACAAATTTATAAAACTGTTTAGGATCTCGAGAGAAATTCATTCTACATTTATTAAGATAGTTATTATAGCAGGATGAGTTAACAGAGAGAAAATTAGACTTTGCTATAATATAAGTTGATAAGTCAATAGTATTTCCCGATTTTCTGAATTTTTTATAAGATCTTGTCTTCGCATTTTTAGTTTTGATAATTCCCTTGTAAACCAAGGTGGTTTGTTATCACTTGAGGAGTGACAGAGGGGAACACATCTGTCCAAATGCGAATTCAAGGTCTCATAAAATATGGCAATGGCAGTTTCTAAATCACTACAGGAATAAAGCTGAGACCAATTAGTTGCATTCAAAAGTTGATTTAATTTAGTGAAGTTAGTCTTACGGAAACAACGTGATTTTGCAGAAATATAAGTATTAGAGTTAGAGTTAAGTATTTCGAGGGAAAGTTCTAAAGTTGGATGGTAAGAGTCTTCCGGCTGCACTAAGGGGGGTACTCTGTTTACCTTACAACAATCAACATCAGAAACAAATACTAAGTCTAACATTCTACCACTACAATTAAGTATATCGCTTACTTGTGATAGCCCCAACTCCAGGATACCATCTATAAAATCATCAGATGTGGTTGGTAATTGTGTGGAAGATGAGTCACACGCAGACCATCCCACATTTGGCAGATTAAAATCACCAACCACAATTAGATGATCCATGTCTAACAATAAGGACGAAACATGTTGCAAAGCATTTAAATGGGACGAATAAATGTTAGTATCACAATTAGGAGGAATGTAGGAACATGTAATAAAAAGTGAACGACTACCATAAGATATTCTAACACATACAAACTCTGTATTCGGAAGATCATTGGATTGAATTTGTTCAGAAGAAATGCAGGAATCAACAGCGATGAGAACCCCACCACCCTTACGGGTTGTGCGATCACATCGGTATAAGTTATATTTATTTGGAAAAACAGAGTAATCAGAAATATCAGGTTTTAACCAGGTTTCAGTAAGAGCAACTATTTGTGAATCAAAGGATAGGCTATTAACGTAAAGTTTTGAAAGTTTAGTATTAAGGCCTCTTACATTTTGATAGGATAGACTAATTACTTCAGTTAGTTTTTTGATACAGACGTAGAAGGAAGTGAGTTACTAATCGGGATGGCACTACTAGTATTACTGTTAGTGTTATTGATATTTCGCCTGTTAACATACTCTTTCACGAGAATGTTCGGCGGCCAAAACTTTTCAGAACTAATTGTCGAGAAAAGTTCAGGCGGCACACTCAACTTGAACGAAGATATGTTACGAGCGTGTTTAAATTTAAACTTTTCAACAACAATCAACGGGGAGTCGATATTACTTTTAATATACGCACTAACATCTTCTGAGGAGGTATCAGATGCTAGCCTAGATACAAAAATATATTTTCTAGTAGGGACAACTACAAGCGGCTTAGGTACTGCAGCTACGCTACTAGGAACGGTTAATCGAACATTAGAACAAGACGGCTCAACAACAGGAACGTGTAACGGGGTAATATTACCACCGGGCAGTATTGGATTATTTGCCGGTGAGTTAAATACCATTAACGGGGCCGCGATTGGATTTGGGCTATTCATGCTGGCAGCCAGAAGTGGCTTAGGCAGGACAAGAGGGGCAATAGGAGGGCAAGAGCCCGAAGTCTTTTTGCGCTTTGGAGAGTCGTCAAGCATCATCCCATTTTTAAATTTTAATTCGAGGTCTTTAAAGTTGGAATGAAGATTGTCAAAAGCAAGATGCACAGCTTTAAAACAATTAAAGGTCTGCCTCATGTATTTTGACATCTCCTTCTCAACCACATTGCAGGCATCACAAAACCATTTAAGGCCAGAGTCAGTTCCTAAACAGTCTTTGATTTTGGCAGTGAAACCTGCACATTTTAAGTGGATCGTGTTATCGCACATCCTACATACGACGAAATCAGCGCTGGTTGCTGTAACAATTTTACAGTTCTTACTGCAGCAGACAAACATTTTATTAAAAGTTAATAAAATAAAATATGGGCAAATTAATGTGCTCGATCAAAGCAAAGTAGGTGAAAGAATGTAGAATGTAGCAACGAGCGCAATATAACGGACAATAGTGGGAGAGCGCTTGAGTATTAGCGCTTGAGTGAAAAGGCGTGAGCGCGTAGGCAGATAAACCGCAAGAACTATGAAATAGAGCGAGAGAGAACTGAAGCTGGAGAACAAGAGTGCGTTAATAGGTAATTTTTGTTAGTAAACGAAAACAAACGAAGGCAAGCGAGAGCAAATATACGTATGTATGTATGTATGTATTTTCAAGACAAAGCAGCGTCCGCTTGACTGCAAAATAAAATAAGTTAAATGTTTAAGCAAAGTAACTTTAAACACATAAATCCGTACAACGTATATCTGCGATCACAATTTAGTATGATTACCACAATTAAACCAATTAATGCACAGCACAAACACTCGAAAAATAATTATTTAGCAGGAGCACTCAAAAATACAACCGTCACCAACGAAAGTTAGTTATGTACTGATTTTATGATTTGTGTTTTTGAAGAAAGAAGAAACAAATTACAAAATTTTGCACTTTATTTCTTTTGCTTAAGCGTTTGCACATCAGTAATTAATAAAAATATTTGTACAATAAGTTATGTCTCCAGTGCTGGAAACTGACAAAATGCATAAATGAGACGCGTGCTTTGAACTGCAAATGCAGCTTTAGTGAACCACAATACTAAATAGGTTAATGTTTTACTTAAAAAGTTTCATTGATTTCAACAAACAACATTATTTTCGTGGCCATTGTTCAAGCTGGTCGCTCGACAACTTTGATTTGTTGACCCAAAACAATGGGCGTTACAAAAAAAGAAGGCCCACTTTGCCACCCAGCCAAGTGTGTTGTCCACCGCTCACTCATACTCACACAATCAAATGTAAACTGTTGCAACAACATTGTTAGCTGCTGTGGTAGTAGTAGCTGCTGCTGTATCATGATTAGTTACCGATTATAAACTACCACGCGCATCAGGCAACGTTTTGTTGTATAAAAGGCGTTAGCAGCAGTTGACCCATCATCACAACCACTTGACAAACAGAGCAAGCAGCATACGAGTTCAAGTTTGAGCTAACTACTAAGTTCCACAGCCTAAGCAACAGCATGAAGATATTTGTGGTGCGTCAGCAATGGATTGCAATATGCCAGCCAATTTTCCGATCAACTTTCAGACGGCGCCACTGCAGCAACAGCGTCGCTCACGTCCCCGTGTCCGCATTCCCAAGAAGCCAATTGTCACTAAGAACTTCTTTATTCACTCGGCACCGGAGGAGTCGGACGATGAGATCCAGGATGAGCTGCAGCAACTGTCACAGCAGCCACGCAATCACTACAATGTCCTCTTTGTTAAGACACCCGCTCAGACAAATCGTGCTGCGGCCCTCAATCTGGCCAAGACACTGAAACAGGAGAAGACTGTTGTGTATGTGCTGGCCAAGAAGACAACGGCTGCTGATTTGCAGGATGCCATTGCAGAGGCGCCACAGCATATCAACAAGCCTGAGGTGTTCTTCATCAAGTATCGCACGCCCGAGGAGGCTTTGAATGCCCAGCGACAGATCCAGACACGGTATGATGCTTTGGGCGGCAGTTCAACCATTACCGATGAGGGCTTGGCGTCAATCACATCTGTTGTCGGCTCATTGGATGCACCCGAGGAGGAGGAAGAGGAACAGCAGCAGCAACAGCTGCAACAGCCGCAGCAGCAGCAACAGCAGCAAAATGTTGATGGTAATGGACCATTCAGCAATCAGTATCTGCCTGCCATTCAGTTTTAAAGTGTCTTCATTGCTCACCAATATTGAATCTTAGTTAGTTTCTAGTTTCATTTCCGTTGAACTCGCATATCTTGTTGTCTTAGTTAATAAGTGAATTTATAGATGTGTAAGCCACTTTTGAATCAAGTCTGTATTGATAAAAAGTTCACAAATCTTTAAACCAAACAATCAGTTAAATTCAAACTTAAGTCTACCAAAGTCCTATGTTCGATTTTTCTAGAACATTTTCGTTTGTTCGAGAAGTTGCCTCAAAGCATGCTATGAAAACTGTCACTGCATGTTTTTGTATGAAATCTGCTTATAATTCCCAAGTGGTTCTAGCAAGTTCTCATATATATCCCAAGTTAAATTTCCATTCTGTATCAGTTCTCCATTTGAACTGGACCAGCAATTTTAATTGCTAAATTTTTTTGTTTTTTGTTTCGTGTATGCAGTTTTGCTGCCTTAAATATCTTGCAGAGTTTAGTATTGGTTGCTCTGTACATCATATATAATTTTTTTTTTTATTGTTTTTTGGTCTTAAATTTTTTTTTTAAATAGCAATGTGATGCATTTTTGCATAACATCGTAAAGTGTGAAAAAAATATATATTTCAGAGTTCAGCAATAGTTACTCTGTACATTTTTTTTTTTTTTTTTATGATACTTCGGCTCTTTTTTTGACTTCCCGATTTTCTACGGTTTATCCTCGTTCAAAGTCGATTTTGGATATTATTTTTATAAATATTAATGCGGTTTATTTTTCACAACTTGACGTGTGAAGTGTGACAAAGAATTATAATATTTTTATATTTTGTGTTTGCGTTTTTGGATAATTTTGTAGCTAGTTCCACGAAGGGAGGACCCTGGGGTTTCGTCCTCGTCCATGTGTCTCCTTACAATATTGTTGCGCGCAAGCAGGCGGCGCTGAGCTGGAGTCATCTCCGGTATTACAACCGACATATTGACAATGTTATCTGTCTGCGCTCTGTATCGCTGTTTCTCAGTTTCATCCAAATTTTTCCACATTCGACGGGCATTACGCAATATGTTTGGATCGTTTGGCGGCATATTAATATCGCGGCGTCGCAGTTCCTGTATTATTTCACGCAACGGAACCGGCGACACCAGCCTTTCATCGACCAACTGTACCCTTTGACGAGGCCTGATATGGACGTAGACCTTGCGGAAATTTTCGCTGTACACCCAACTCTTTTTCTACACGGTTTTTTTTTTACACGGATTTGAAGTTACACGGTTGAATAATTTTTTTTTTTTTTTATCTAGTACGGTTTTGTAATTATGTTTGTTTTTACAACACTTGGCACCATTGCTGAAATGAACATACATAGTAGTAACTGGGGAAATCCCCTTATTCGAAATTTCTTAAGTCGCGATTACAATGTCAGCGTGAGATTGGAAAATGTTTTGTCTCTGTCTGACACATATTTTTCACATAAGTTCTATAAAAGATTTCTTAATAAAAAAAGTCGACGGCGCACTATGGGTAATTTGACTACTTTTTGTGGCCAAAATTAATAACTCGCTTATTTTCAAAGATACGGACATGAAACTTTACAAATCGTCATTTCTTACCCATAAATGTATTATGTATAAAAATCTTTTGGATCGGACATCTATATCTTATAGGTGCCATAGGAACAATAGGTGCAAACTTTTTATTTATTAATGAATTTGCATGAAAGTTTGAGAATAGCTTATTTATACGGTTTTGACACAATAATGAAAGTTTCGTCAAAATCGGATGACTATATCCCATAGCTGCCTAGGAAACATCTGTCCAAATTGTTCGACTTTGTTTTTCAACAAAATTGAATGCAACTTTGGATATTGTATGCAACTTTGAACATTTATAACACATTTATTATAGATTAAAACGATAAATTATGATCTTCAGCAGCCACGGCTCGCCACGTAGCAAACAAATCAAAATTTGTGAGTTGGAGGTTATGTCCTAAAAATGGAAATATCTCAATTTGTGGGTAAATGTGGATATTGAGACAACATTCATTTGAACAAGAATTCAATACTCTTCAAGTTGCAAAAGGTTTCAACGATCGACTCGGATCGACTCACTTTATAAGTCTACTTAAAAATTGGCTGCTTAGTAATTTTTTACAAATTAGATAGCTTACTTTAACACAGAACTATGGGGACATCACGACCGATTTCTACAAAAAGATAGTACAAGCCACACTTCTTTTGATTCATATCAAAAGTTTGCTTAAAACGCTGCAGAAATTAAAATATTTGCTTTTTGCGAAGGCTAACAAAACTTAACATTTTCTTGGCACGACAACAGCGTTTGCAACTGCTAGTTTAACAGCTGTTAACTCCGCGGTAAAGCCCCCTAGCGGAATTTCTAAAACGTCACATTGTAGATTGGTCTTCTGTTAATCAGATGCGATATTCAAATTGGAGTTTTATCAACTTTGGAAAAATGGGTTTTGGCCAAAAAAAGTGGTCAAATTACCCATAGTGCGGCGCAAGACCTTTCGAAAAGTAGTCCGACGGTTCAAAACTCTATTACCGGAAGACACTCACCATTGGATTTTATGAATATCTCCAGTGGTGATACCGACTTTAGTCCAGATCGTCGCAAACAATTGCTCTTGTTATCAAGTAGCGTCGAATAATTATGTAGTTATGTAAATATTTTTTCTTTATTTCCATTCTAATTTTTTGTTCTTTAATTCTGGATTAACAGATTCCAATATGAATTATGTATTTTAAGTTTAAATGTTCATTAAAATGCCATATGAACATACAATTTGTTTGAAATTTTATAGTTTTTAACTTTTTTTTACACGGTTTTTCGAAGTAAATATAGTTCTTTATTTCATCTTACACGGTTTTTAAATCACATGGGAACGTATCCCCCGTTTTACTATAGAAAACGCCTCTTTTTTACACGGTTTTTTTTTACACGGATTTCTGAGGAACGTATCTACCGTGTAAAAAAAGAGTTGGGTGTACTTGAGCATTTTATTTTATTTTTTTTTTATTTTTATTTTATTTATTGTCAACTAATATCAGTCGACATAAAAATTAAAAATTAAATCAAATTAAAAGTAGAGCTTAAGCTACAAAAATGTTTAAGATTAATGAACAAAATTTAAAATTAATCAGTAAACAAACTGAAATGAAAAAGTTTAAAAAATTAAAATATTCTGGGGAGTTAACAAAAATTTAATTTAATGATCCAACATTTGTTGCATGGATTGGGAAAAACCCAGAAAAACCCAATCAGATCATAAGATTAGTGATTAGTGACTTTGACTAGATAAGTAAAGCAGTATGGATCTTTTTAGTATGGGAATGGAGGCCTCAAAGGAAACAAGTGAAAACATCTTATTGTAGTCTGCGCACACTACTCGAAACGGTTCATGCATTAGATAGTTGGTAGAGCAACGATCAAGGTTAATAGGTACAAAGTTACGAGAAGATCTAATAGGGACAGATAAGTTTATTCGACTTAATAAAGAAGGTGAGTCGATTTCACCATTGAGCAGATTAGTAACAAATAAAACTCCATGCATAGTTCTACGGTTTAAAAGAGAAGGAAGGTTAATTAATAGAAGTCTACTTGAATACGAAGGCAAATCAACTCCGGGAACCCAGTTAAAACTTCTAAGTGCAAATAAGAGAAATTTCTTCTGAACAGATTCGATTCTATCTGATGAATCTTGTATTGCGGAGACCACACACAAGATCCATATTCAAGGATGGGACGCACTAGGGATGTATAAAGTGTTTTAGTAGTGTAGGGATCGTTAAACTCTTTCGACCACCGCTTGATGAAACCAACGACACTGATGGCTTTATTAACCATGCACGATATATGAGAATCAAACTTTAATTTTGGGTCAAGAATAATACCCAAATCCTTCATTTCTAATACGCGATCGAGTGGTGAGCCATCAAGCAAGTACTGAGCAGTATGAGGAGTACTTCTACAGAAAGACATTACTTTACATTTAGAACAATTTAAGTTAAGTTGGTTAAAGTTGCACCAATCAGATAGTGCACTAAGATCAGACTGTAGTAAGTTACTGAGAGAAGGTTCATTATAGGACAAACATAATTTAACGTCATCCGCAAACATGTACACGTGCGAGTTAGATATTACTGCAGGAAGATCATTAATAAAGAGATTAAATAATAAAGGCCCAAGGTGACTACCTTGGGGGACACCTGATGATACATAAATTGGTTTAGAGACAGATGATTTAAAGACAACTTTTGTGTACGGCCACACAAGTACTCGGAAAGCCAAGAAAGGAGATTAGTTGGGAGCCCAATAATGTTTAATTTATGAAGCAAAAGTTGATGACTAACAGAATCAAATGCCTTACTAAAATCGGTATAAATGACATCAGTTTGCATTTTGCTTTGAAATCCTTTAATAACAAGCGATGTAAATTCTAGAAGGTTGGTGGTAGTAGATCTACGCTTTACGAAACCATGTTGATAAGGCGAAATAATTGCACTACATGAGTGTTGCAATTGGGAGCAAATAAGTTTTCGAAGACTTTCGGAATGGCAGACAATTTCGAAATCCCTATAATTTTTAACATTGGACTTGGAAGATTTTTATGAAGTGGAATAATAAAAGATTGCTTCCACATATCAGGGAATACTGAAGATTCAACAGACAATTTGAATAATTTTAGTAAAGGTTTGCATAGTGTATCAGCACAATATCTAAGTACACAACCGGGCACTCCATCAGGACCAGGCGGAAGCCAGGTTTGATCAGGTTTAGGTCACTTAACAGCGAACACTCAGTTAAGACCGGGGCAAATATGCAATTTGATGTTTGAATTTGGAAGGGATAAGTATTACTGGAACTATGAGAACTCAAAGAATAAACAGATTGAAAATATTCAGCAAATAGATCGGCCACAGCCTGATCCGTACGCTTTCGTATTATCAAGAAAACTGAGGATGGCAGGCTGGAGGATTTACGTTTAGAGTTAACAAATTTATAAAACTGTTTAGGATCTCGAGAGAAATTCATTCTACATTTATTAAGATAGTTATTATAGCAGGATGAGTTAACAGAGAGAAAATTAGACTTTGCTATAATATAGGTTGATAAGTCAATAGTATTTCCCGATTTTCGGAATTTTTATAAGATCTTGTCTTCACATTTTTAGTTTTGATAATTCCCTTGTAAACCAAGGTGGTTTGTTATCACTTGAGGAGTGACAGAGGGGAACACATCTGTCCAAATGCGAATTCAAGGTCTCATAAAATATGGCAATGGCAGTTTCTAAATTACTACAGGAATAAAGCTGAGACCAATTAGTTGCATTCAAAAGTTGATTTAATTTAGTGAAGTTAGTCTTACGGAAACAACGTGATTTTGCAGAAATATAAGTATTAGAGTTAGAGTTAAGTATTTCGAGGGAAAGTTCTAAAGTTGGATGGTAAGAGTCTTCCGGCTGCACTAAGGGGGATACTCTGTTTACCTTACAACAATCAACATCAGAAACAAATACTAAGTCTAACATTCTACCACTACAATTAAGTATATCGCTTACTTGTGATAGCCCCAACTCCAGGATACCATCTATAAAATCATCAGATGTGGTTGGTAATTGTGTGGAAGATGAGTCACACGCAGACCATCCCACATTTGGCAGATTAAAATCACCAACCACAATTAGATGATCCATGTCTAACAATAAGGACGAAACATGTTGCAAAGCATTTAAATGGGACGAATAAATGTTAGTATCACAATTAGGAGGAATGTAGGAACATGTAATAAAAAGTGAACCACTACCATAAGATATTCTAACACATACAAACTCAGTATCCGGAAGATCATTGGATTGAATTTGTTCAGAAGAAATGCAGGAATCAACAGCGATGAGAACCCCACCACCCTTACGGGTTGTGCGATCACATCGGTATAAGTTATATTTATTAGGAAAAACAGAGTAATCAGAAATATCAGGTTTTAACCAGGTTTCAGTAAGAGCAACTATTTGTGAATCAAAGGATAGGCTATTAACGTAAAGTTTTGAAAGTTTAGTATTAAGGCCTCTTACATTTTGATAGGATAGACTAATTACTTCAGTTAGTTTTTTGATACAGACGTGAAGGAAGTGAGTTACTAATCGGGATGGCACTACTAGTATTACTGTTAGTGTTATTGCTATTTCGCCTGTTAACATACTCTTTCACGAGAATGTTCGGCGGCCAAAACTTTTCCTTGACTGCAAAATAAAATAAGTTAAATGTTTAAGCAAAGTAACTTTAAACACATAAATCCGTACAACGTATATCTGCGATCACAATTTAGTATGATTACCACAATTAAACCAATTAATGCACAGCACAAACACTCGAAAAATAATTATTTAGCAGGAGCACTCAAAAATACAACCGTCACCAACGAAAGTTAGTTATGTACTGATTTTATGATTTGTGTTTTTGAAGAAAGAAGAAACAAATTACAAAATTTTGCACTTTATTTCTTTTGCTTAAGCGTTTGCACATCAGTAATTAATAAAAATATTTGTACAATAAGTTATGTCTCCAGTGCTGGAAACTGACAAAATGCATAAATGAGACGCGTGCTTTGAACTGCAAATGCAGCTTTAGTGAACCACAATACTAAATAGGTTAATGTTTTACTTAAAAAGTTTCATTGATTTCAACAAACAACATTATTTTCGTGGCCATTGTTCAAGCTGGTCGCTCGACAACTTTGATTTGTTGACCCAAAACAATGGGCGTTACAAAAAAAGAAGGCCCACTTTGCCACCCAGCCAAGTGTGTTGTCCACCGCTCACTCATACTCACACAATCAAATGTAAACTGTTGCAACAACATTGTTAGCTGCTGTGGTAGTAGTAGCTGCTGCTGTATCATGATTAGTTACCGATTATAAACTACCACGCGCATCAGGCAACGTTTTGTTGTATAAAAGGCGTTAGCAGCAGTTGACCCATCATCACAACCACTTGACAAACAGAGCAAGCAGCATACGAGTTCAAGTTTGAGCTAACTACTAAGTTCCACAGCCTAAGCAACAGCATGAAGATATTTGTGGTGCGTCAGCAATGGATTGCAATATGCCAGCCAATTTTCCGATCAACTTTCAGACGGCGCCACTGCAGCAACAGCGTCGCTCACGTCCCCGTGTCCGCATTCCCAAGAAGCCAATTGTCACTAAGAACTTCTTTATTCACTCGGCACCGGAGGAGTCGGACGATGAGATCCAGGATGAGCTGCAGCAACTGTCACAGCAGCCACGCAATCACTACAATGTCCTCTTTGTTAAGACACCCGCTCAGACAAATCGTGCTGCGGCCCTCAATCTGGCCAAGACACTGAAACAGGAGAAGACTGTTGTGTATGTGCTGGCCAAGAAGACAACGGCTGCTGATTTGCAGGATGCCATTGCAGAGGCGCCACAGCATATCAACAAGCCTGAGGTGTTCTTCATCAAGTATCGCACGCCCGAGGAGGCTTTGAATGCCCAGCGACAGATCCAGACACGGTATGATGCTTTGGGCGGCAGTTCAACCATTACCGATGAGGGCTTGGCGTCAATCACATCTGTTGTCGGCTCATTGGATGCACCCGAGGAGGAGGAAGAGGAACAGCAGCAGCAACAGCTGCAACAGCCGCAGCAGCAGCAACAGCAGCAAAATGTTGATGGTAATGGACCATTCAGCAATCAGTATCTGCCTGCCATTCAGTTTTAAAGTGTCTTCATTGCTCACCAATATTGAATCTTAGTTAGTTTCTAGTTTCATTTCCGTTGAACTCGCATATCTTGTTGTCTTAGTTAATAAGTGAATTTATAGATGTGTAAGCCACTTTTGAATCAAGTCTGTATTGATAAAAAGTTCACAAATCTTTAAACCAAACAATCAGTTAAATTCAAACTTAAGTCTACCAAAGTCCTATGTTCGATTTTTCTAGAACATTTTCGTTTGTTCGAGAAGTTGCCTCAAAGCATGCTATGAAAACTGTCACTGCATGTTTTTGTATGAAATCTTCTGATTATAATTTCCAAGTGGTTCTAGCAAGTTCTCATATATATCCCAAGTTAAATTTCCATTCTGTATCAGTTCTCCATTTGAACTGGACCAGCAATTTTAATTGCTAAATTTTTTTGTTTTTTGTTTCGTGTATGCAGTTTTGCTGCCTTAAATATCTTGCAGAGTTTAGTATTGGTTGCTCTGTACATCATATATAATTTTTTTTTTTATTGTTTTTTGGTCTTAAATTTTTTTTTTAAATAGCAATGTGATGCATTTTTGCATAACATCGTAAAGTGTGAAAAAATATATATTTCAGAGTTCAGCAATAGTTACTCTGTACATTTTTTTTTTTTTTTTATGATACTTCGGCTCTTTTTTGACTTCCCGATTTTCTACGGATTATCCTCGTTCAAAGTCGATTTTGGATATTATTTTTATAAATATTAATGCGGTTTATTTTTCACAACTTGACGTGTGAAGTGTGACAAAGAATTATAATATTTTTATATTTTGTGTTTGCGTTTTTGGATAATTTTGTAGCTAGTTCCACGAAGGGAGGACCCTGGGGTTTCGTCCTCGTCCATGTGTCTCCTTACAATATTGTTGCGCGCAAGCAGGCGGCGCTGAGCTGGAGTCATCTCCGGTATTACAACCGACATATTGACAATGTTATCTGTCTGCGCTCTGTATCGCTGTTTCTCAGTTTCATCCAAATTTTTCCACATTCGACGGGCATTACGCAATATGTTTGGATCGTTTGGCGGCATATTAATATCGCGGCGTCGCAGTTCCTGTATTATTTCACGCAACGGAACCGGCGACACCAGCCTTTCATCGACCAACTGTACCCTTTGACGAGGCCTGATATGGACGTAGACCTTGCGGAAATTTTCGCTGTACACCCAACTCTTTTTCTACACGTTTTTTTTTACACGGATTTGAAGTTACACGGTTGAATAATTTTTTTTTTTTTTTATCTAGTACGGTTTTGTAATTATGTTTGTTTTTACAACACTTGGCACCATTGCTGAAATGAACATACATAGTAGTAACTGGGGAAATCCCCTTATTCGAAATTTCTTAAGTCGCGATTACAATGTCAGCGTGAGATTGGAAAATGTTTTGTCTCTGTCTGACACATATTTTTCACATAAGTTCTATAAAAGATTTCTTAATAAAAAAAAGTCGACGGCGCACTATGGGTAATTTGACTACTTTTTGTGGCCAAAATTAATAACTCGCTTATTTTCAAAGATACGGACATGAAACTTTACAAATCGTCATTTCTTACCCATAAATATATTATGTATAAAAATCTTTTGGATCGGACATCTATATCTTATAGGTGCCATAGGAACAATAGGTGCAAACTTTTTATTTATTAATGAATTTGCATGAAAGTTTGAGAATAGCTTATTTATACGGTTTTGACACAATAATGAAAGTTTCGTCAAAATCGGATGACTATATCCCATAGCTGCCTAGGAAACATCTGTCCAAATTGTTCGACTTTGTTTTTCAACAAAATTGAATGCAACTTTGGATATTGTATGCAACTTTGAACATTTATAACACATTTATTATAGATTAAAACGATAAATTATGATCTTCAGCAGCCACGGCTCGCCACGTAGCAAACAAATCAAAATTTGTGAGTTGGAGGTTATGTCCTAAAAATGGAAATATCTCAATTTGTGGGTAAATGTGGATATTGAGACAACATTCATTTGAACAAGAATTCAATACTCTTCAAGTTGCAAAAGGTTTCAACGATCGACTCGGATCGACTCACTTTATAAGTCTACTTAAAAATTGGCTGCTTAGTAATTTTTTACAAATTAGATAGCTTACTTTAACACAGAACTATGGGGACATCACGACCGATTTCTACAAAGTACAAAGTACAAAAAGATAGTACAAGCCACACTTCTTTTGATTCATATCAAAAGTTTGCTTAAAACGCTGCAGAAATTAAAATATTTGCTTTTTGCGAAGGCTAACAAAACTTAACATTTTCTTGGCACGACAACAGCGTTTGCAACTGCTAGTTTAACAGCTGTTAACTCCGCGGTAAAGCCCCCTAGCGGAATTTCTAAAACGTCACATTGTAGATTGGTCTTCTGTTAATCAGATGCGATATTCAAATTGGAGTTTTATCAACTTTGGAAAAATGGGTTTTGGCCAAAAAAAGTGGTCAAATTACCCATAGTGCGGCGCAAGACCTTTCGAAAAGTAGTCCGACGGTTCAAAACTCTATTACCGGAAGACACTCACCATTGGATTTTATGAATATCTCCAGTGGTGATACCGACTTTAGTCCAGATCGTCGCAAACAATTGCTCTTGTTATCAAGTAGCGTCGAATAATTATGTAGTTATGTAAATATTTTTTCTTTATTTCCATTCTAATTTTTTGTTCTTTAATTCTGGATTAACAGATTCCAATATGAATTATGTATTTTAAGTTTAAATGTTCATTAAAATGCCATATGAACATACAATTTGTTTGAAATTTTATAGTTTTTAACTTTTTTTACACGGTTTTTCGAAGTAAATATAGTTCTTTATTTCATCTTACACGGTTTTTAAATCACATGGAACGTATCCCCCGTTTTACTATAGAAAACGCCTCTTTTTTTACACGGTTTTTTTTACACGGATTTCTGAGGAACGTATCTACCGTGTAAAAAAAGAGTTGGGTGTACTTGAGCATTTTGGACATCAAAAACTGAAAAAAAACCCATTGCGAACGTTAAATGAAGAACTTTGAACTTAGACTTTTTAAAATATTAATGATAGCTGGGAATAAAACTGGCAATGAAAATTTTCTTACTCAGCTCGCATGTTGGGCCTGTAAATTCGAGAGGTTGCTTCGATAGAAAGTTCTTGAACAACAAGGTGTTCATTGTATCAAAAACTCACTAGTTCCGCTGCCAACTTAATGGTTTGCCAAAACAGTTCATCTGCCTAAGAAGTGAATCAATCAATGTTAAGCTCCTTAAGCTGTTATTATGTTAAAGTGCACTCAAAATGCAGTTATCCATTAGTCCTATTAGGCAATGAGCATAAGAATTTTGTGCTTATTGAATATATACTTTAATGCCTGCATATGCAAAAGTGTTTAAGATGAAATGGTCAAGAGCACTTAACGCTTAACAGAATTTTAGACACTTAATTAACATTCTTTCAAGTGAAGAGCTAAAGTGAAGCTGCCAAAGGAGAGTGACTTTTGCAACACTTGCTTGTGCCACGCCCACAGCCCAAATGCCAAACACACACACAGATAGATAGATTGGTACACTTGGCAGTTGGTAAATTTGCATTACCATGAGGCGAACAAGTCACAAAGCGAATGCTTAAAGCGGATGCGAATTCGGATCCGGATGTGACCACAGATAGATTAAGAGACAGAGAGAAAGAGAGTGGAAGATTGAATGTTGCTCAGACAAATTATTTTTTTTTTGGTTTTTTTTTTTTTAAAAAAACTATTTCATAAAAAATCGAACGTCGTATTGTCTTCCCAACTATTTTTTTTGTTGAAAGCAATCGGCTGCTGTATGTATTTAAATCTGGTTCATTTTTCATGGCGTTGATCGGTTTTATTTATGTAATGTGTCTGCAACTGGTCAACTAATCAGCAAAGATATTCTTATTAATGACACGGGCATTTATTTTTAGTTTCCGTAAGCTCTTTGGTTGTCTTGACTGAATCGTAATTTTAGAGTTAAGCAATAGTTGCTCTGTCAAATTTTATTTTTTTATTTTTTTTATAACTTTATTTCTTGAAAAACTTAAGATCGTATTGTCTTCCCACCTATTTTTTGTTGTTGTTAAAAGTTTTCGGCTGGTGTATATCGCTGAAGATGTTTTGTATTTGTTCATTTTACCTGGCGTTGATCGGTTTTTTCTTTTTTGTTCCGAATGCTTAAGTTATTCTAATTAATGACAATGGGATTTATTTTTCCACAACTTTTGTTTCAAAGTTAAAGTTTCCGTAAGCTCACTAAGTGCACACATGCCCAATGTCCACATGACTGCTGTTGCCATGTGCCTCACGACACTCCTGGTGCGGTACATATTGATTGATATTGTATTACTGAACTCTTAATACGTTTGTATTTAACCCAATAAATATTTATTTTCTTGCAAATGTATCCAATACATTTCTTAAGGTTACTTAACTCGACTGCGTAGCCCTTGTTTGTAATGCTTAGTTCTACCAAATTAAGGTAAATATTTACTATCGCGGCACCAGCGATTTTCGGGCTGATTTTTTTTTACGAGTTTTTTATCACCTGTGAATGATAGAAAAAGGTTTCTCATGCAGGCGCATGACGTTTTTTTTATTAAAAAAAAAAAAAATTTTTTGTTTGTGTGATCTGCTCCGGAACATAGCCAACAGTGCCAATAGCAGTGGCGTGAGCCACTGCTTTTACGGCGTTTGAAAGTTTTTACGGCATTTTACGGCTCACGCCACTGCTATTGGCACTATTGGCTATGTTTCGGAGCAGATCACACTATCGGGCACATTTTATTCACGCACGCACACACACCTATGCATACATAAACGAATGGATTTGCAAAATTTGTGAAATTTGTAAAATCTGTAAAACGACAAAAAAAAATTTTTTTTTCCAATGCGATGCGCCAGCATAATATGACTGGCAATGATGTTTCCAAGTCATAAGGGAGCGTGAAAAAAAAAATCAGCCCGAAAATCGCTGGTGCCGCGATAGTAAATATTTACCCAAATTAATCACACTCCGAGTTTTTTCTGCATTCGTGCCCTCTTCTGTACACCAAAGATGAAAGATATGCATGCGTGAAAACACGCAGTTATAAGAAGCTCCTAAAGGAACAAGATAACATAAAAATGTTTAAGAAAAAAATAAGCAAAATTTTCTACAAACACAAATGACGAAAACAAAAGCAACATCACAAAAACAAAGGAAGAGCAGCAGTTGCGTCTCAAATTTGGCCTTGAAAAATAGTAAGAAAAATATGACAATTAATTTAAGTATCAATATCTATATTTGAAGTAAATACCTTCAACCTCAAAATGCATTTTAAATATTTAAATTATGAGCACTATAGCAATAGTTTGACCACTTTGAACTGCAATTTTGTTTTGTAAAAATGATTTCTAAGCGCTGCAGCGCTGCAAAAATGAACACGTGTTCGCGCTTTGTATTCTATTTTTAGAAGTCCCGTTAGAATTTCAGCCAAAACCGGTTTGCCATCAAGAAATTTGAACATTTAAGAGACAATTTGTATATATTTTGCCCAAATATTTCGTGATCGATTTTTTGATTTTTGGCCTATGAACGCAACCACTGTGCATTGGCTTTCTTTAGGAAAATATACGTCCGTTTGGTTTATGAACCATTCCTCATTTAATTTAATGTTTAATATTTCTTGTACTTGTATTTTTGCTTTTTCCAGTTTGTTGTTCGTGTGCATATCTGTGTCAGTTCTTATTCGTTGATAGGCTAGTTTTTCATCAGATTCTAATTTTTCCAGGTCATGTTTTTTGAGTATGTCTTTTAGTGTGTGAAATGTATGCGTCTGTGTTTTGTTAATAACATGTATGTTGCGTTGTGTTTCCTTTATCTCTAGTTTTACAATTTTTAAAATTATAAAATTTATGTATTAAACAAACCGAATGGCTTAAGGCGACAACTGTGAAATCAATTTGAGTTCATTCATCAATTTTTACTGCTTCAACTTAAGACCAAACAAACTTGGCTCGTTTTGGCTTAAGTGCCGTTTTAGTGTATTTGAAAATACATCGTTTTAGCTCTTAGTCGTTTTGTGTAATTTGTCAATCTAAAGTATACGCTATAATTAATCTGAGACCATTTTTAGGCCAATAATCAAACGTGCATTAGTCATTTGAGCACCTCATTAAATGTCTCTCTGCCAACTACTTTGACTCTTAGGTTGACATAATAATAATAATAATATGCAGATCGTTGAATATAATCCACATTCGTATTACCACAGCACACAAAAGACCAATATCAAAATCTGACAGTGTGAAACGTTAGCCAAACAATAAATTAATAAATTACCAAAAGAAACACAAGAGCTTATTTTGAAAATATACAAAAATGTATGTCTCTCGTTAGCATTTACTTTTTATCTATGTAACTTAAGTATTTATTAATCATTTGCGAAATATATGCAGTGTTGTTTTTTTATATATTTTTTTTTTTGTTGGACTAAAATTAATTATTGCTCTTTCCCTTTGGATTCATATTACGAGCGGAAGTTGATCAGTGAATGTGTTTTTTTTTGGGTTATATGTACACAGAGAGAAAAGAACTGCGTATATAGGACCATGAATAATGATAATATATAAAGCCAGTTGAAAGAAGCCTTTAGGTTATTTTTTGTATATTTTAAAGAGATTAAAACATTTTTTAATATTCTTGACACTTTCGGCACCGATTTACCTATTACGATTTTGAAGCTAAATAAATTATGTAAAATATTTTACAGCGCGGTAAACTTTATTTCATTTTAAAGTTTGTACAACTTTATTTTCTGTGTACATTTGCATATCTGTAGCATAACAAAAGAAAACAAAACGTTTTAAACAAAGTTCCATTCCCTTCCTCGCTTATTGTTTATATTTGTATTTTTTGGTTATGCCCAACGACATTGGCGTGAGAAAGTGTGGAACCTGTTTGTCTTGTGTCAGCTCCGGATCAGAGGGCGCCATATTGGCCATAACCGAGAGTATTGTTTAAATTGGAGGTTGCACCCAAAAACGTACTATTGTGAGCAAACTTCAAATAATAAGATGCACTCTAAACTAAGATTAAATGCATTAGATACTTGCAACAGTTTGACCCATTTAATGGTTGGGCTACTACCAAACGTTTGGCGTGGGATATTATAATACATATGCTTGTTGTTGTTATAATTGGATTACATTTAAATTGGATGTAGGCTTGACTGTTTTATATGCATTTTGCATCCAATTAGTTTAGATCATAAATTTTGATAAGGCATTGTTACGATATGACATGCAATTTCCGTTGCCAAAGATTTCCCCACTAACCAGAGCAAAATGTCATCCAAAGCCCAAAAACGTTCATTTAAAGCCATATCAAAACAAGAGCTTTCAAATTGACAAAGTGATTTACCTTCACTTTTGTGTAACGTAACTAAACTAATGGCCAAGTTTTGATTATACTCTAAAGATAAATGTATTTTATGCATATATTTATGTATGTAACCATTTGGTGTGATAAGTGTTGACAAAATAAACATGATTTACAGCTTAGAGGTGTGGAATTGTTTTTAGTTGAGTTTAAAGTTTCTATTGCGCAGACTACAATAAGATGTTTTCACTTGTTTCCTTTGAGGCCTCCATTCCCATACTAAAAAGATCCACACTGCTTTACTTATCTAGTCATAGTCACTAATCACTAATCTTATGATCTGATTGGGTTTTTCTGGGTTTTTCCCAATCCTTGCAACAAATTTTGGATCATTAAATTTTTGTTAACTCCCCAGAATATTTTAATTTTTAAACTTTTTCATTTCATTTCAGTTTGCTTACTGATTTAATTTTAAATTTTGTTCATTAATCTTAAACATTTTTGTAGCTTAAGCTCTACTTTTTAATTTGATTTAATTTTAATTTTTATGTCGACTGATATTAGTTGACAATAAATAAATAAATAAATAAAGAGCTGAATAAAATATTTGGAATATACATTTTGTAATATTTAATAGCTTTAAGTAGCCGAACAACAATTTGCATTCTAAAATCTTCACCTTTTCACTTAATGTATTTGCATTTTATAGTTCAAGTTGATTTGGCCCAATGGCTGGGGAACTACTGCCAGACAAAAGTGCAAAGAAATCGATTGTAAGCGATTGTAACCTCGTGTCGAACTATATTTACATATCAATAGATCGAGTCATTCAACTTGTATGCCAAAAAAACAGAGCGCCTCCAGCAAAGTGGCATCTTGCGAAGTTTTGTTTTGTTTTTAATACACAAACAAAAAAACCTTTTAATGCTTTTCTTAACACTTTGGTTTGTTGAACTTTGTTGGAAGTTTTGGCAACTAGCATATGATGATGATCAGCTGTCAGCTGTTTGATAATGCAGCTAACTTTATTAACAATTTTATTCAAATTAATTAAGTTTGCATGGTATGTATTTTATGATTTGTGTTTTTGAAGAAAGAAGAAACAAATTACAAAATTTTGCACTTTATTTCTTTTGCTTAAGCGTATGCACATCAGTAATTAATAAAAATATTTGTACAATAAGTTATGTCTCCAGTGCTGGAAACTGACAAAATGCATAAATGAGACGCGTGCTTTGAACTGCAAATGCAGCTTTAGTGAACCACAATACTAAATAGGTTAATGTTTTACTTAAAAAGTTTCATTGATTTCAACAAACAACATTATTTTCGTGGCCATTGTTCAAGCTGGTCGCTCGACAACTTTGATTTGTTGACCCAAAACAATGGGCATTACAAAAAATGAAGGCCCACTTTGCCACCCAGCCAAGTGTGTTGTCCACCGCTCACTCATACTCACACAATCAAATGTAAACTGTTGCAACAACATTGTTAGCTGCTGTGGTAGTAGTAGCTGCTGCTGTATCATGATTAGTTACCGATTATAAACTACCACGCGCATCAGGCAACGTTTTGTTGTATAAAAGGCGTTAGCAGCAGTTGACCCATCATCACAACCACTTGACAAACAGAGCAAGCAGCATACGAGTTCAAGTTTGAGCTAACTACTAAGTTCCACAGCCTAAGCAACAGCATGAAGATATTTGTGGTGCGTCAGCAATGGATTGCAATATGGATTATTATTTAATGTTTTTCTTATCCTTTTAGACGATACTTGTGGCCTCATTGGCGTTGGCGCGTGCTGACATTAGTTTAACGCAGCAGGGCTACAATTACCGTGTGCAACAACAACAGCAACAGCAGCAGCAGCAGCCTACTGTTGTGGCACATTTACTTAACCAGCAGTTGCAACAACAACAGCAGCAGTCACATCCAGTGTTGCCACCACTATCCGTGCCACTACCATATCTGCCACCATTTAACCAGTACCAGCCAGTCCCCGTGTCCGCATTCCCAAGAAGCCAATTGTCACTAAGAACTTCTTTATTCACTCGGCACCGGAGGAGTCGGACGATGAGATCCAGGATGAGCTGCAGCAACTGTCACAGCAGCCACGCAATCACTACAATGTCCTCTTTGTTAAGACGCCCGCTCAGACAAATCGTGCTGCGGCCCTCAATCTGGCCAAGACACTGAAACAGGAGAAGACTGTTGTGTATGTGCTGGCCAAGAAGACAACGGCTGCTGATTTGCAGGATGCCATTGCAGAGGCGCCACAGCATATCAACAAGCCTGAGGTGTTCTTCATCAAGTATCGCACGCCCGAGGAGGCTTTGAATGCCCAGCGACAGATCCAGACACGGTATGATGCTTTGGGCGGCAGTTCAACCATTACCGATGAGGGCTTGGCGTCAATCACATCTGTTGTCGGCTCATTGGATGCACCCGAGGAGGAGGAAGAGGAACAGCAGCAGCAACAGCTGCAACAGCCGCAGCAGCAGCAACAGCAGCAAAATGTTGATGGTAATGGACCATTCAGCAATCAGTATCTGCCTGCCATTCAGTTTTAAAGTGTCTTCATTGCTCACCAATATTGAATCTTAGTTAGTTTCTAGTTTCATTTCCGTTGAACTCGCATATCTTGTTGTCTAAGTTAATAAGTGAATTTATAGATGTGTAAGCCACTTTTGAATCAAGTCTGTATTGATAAAAAGTTCACAAATCTTTAAACCAAACAATCAGTTAAATTCAAACTTAAGTCTACCAAAGTCCTATGTTCGATTTTTCTAGAACATTTTCGTTTGTTCGAGAAGTTGCCTCAAAGCATGCTATGAAAACTGTCACTGCATGTTTTTGTATGAAATCTGCTTATAATTCCCAAGTGGTTCTAGCAAGTTCTCATATATATCCCAAGTTAAATTTCCATTCTGTATCAGTTCTCCATTTGAACTGGACCAGCAATTTTAATTGCTAAATTTTTTTGTTTTTTGTTTCGTGTATGCAGTTTTGCTGCCTTAAATATCTTGCAGAGTTTAGTATTGGTTGCTCTGTACATCATATATAATTTTTTTTTTATTGTTTTTTGGTCTTAAATTTTTTTTTTTTAAATAGCAATGTGATGCATTTTTGCATAACATCGTAAAGTGTGAAAAAAATATATATTTCAGAGTTCAGCAATAGTTACTCTGTACATTTTTTTTTTTTTTTATGATACTTCGGCTCTTTTTTTGACTTCCCGATTTTCTACGGTTTATCCTCGTTCAAAGTCGATTTTGGATATTATTTTTATAAATATTAATGCGGTTTATTTTTCACAACTTGACGTGTGAAGTGTGACAAAGAATTATTATATTTTTATATTTTGTGTTTGCGTTTTTGGATAATTTTGTAGCTAGTTCCACGAAGGGAGGACCCTGGGGTTTCGTCCTCGTCCATGTGTCTCCTTACAATATTGTTGCGCGCAAGCAGGCGGCGCTGAGCTGGAGTCATCTCCGGTATTACAACCGACATATTGACAATGTTATCTGTCTGCGCTCTGTATCGCTGTTTCTCAGTTTCATCCAAATTTTTCCACATTCGACGGGCATTACGCAATATGTTTGGATCGTTTGGCGGCATTTTAATATCGCGGCGTCGCAGTTCCTGTATTATTTCACGCAACGGAACCGGCGACACCAGCCTTTCATCGACCAACTGTACCCTTTGACGAGGCCTGATATGGACGTAGACCTTGCGGAAATTTTCGCTGTACACCCAACTCTTTTTCTACACGGTTTTTTTTTACACGGATTTGAAGTTACACGGTTGAATAATTTTTTTTTTTTTTTTATCTAGTACGGTTTTGTAATTATGTTTGTTTTTACAACACTTGGCACCATTGCTGAAATGAACATACATAGTAGTAACTGGGGAAATCCCCTTATTCGAAATTTCTTAAGTCGCGATTACAATGTCAGCGTGAGATTGGAAAATGTTTTGTCTCTGTCTGACACATATTTTTCACATAAGTTCTATAAAAGATTTCTTAATAAAAAAAGTCGACGGCGCAAGACCTTTCGAAAAGTAGTCCGACAGTTCAAAACTCTATTACCGGAAGACACTCACCATTGGATTTTATGAATATCTCCAGTGGTGATACCGACTTTAGTCCAGATCGTCGCAAACAATTGCTCTTGTTATCAAGTAGCGTCGAATAATTATGTAGTTATGTAAATATTTTTCTTTATTTCCATTCTAATTTTTTGTTCTTTAATTCTGGATTAACAGATTCCAATATGAATTATGTATTTTAAGTTTAAATGTTCATTAAAATGCCATATGAACATACAATTTGTTTGAAATTTTATAGTTTTTAACTTTTTTTTACACGGTTTTTCGAAGTAAATATAGTTCTTTATTTCATCTTACACGGTTTTTAAATCACATGGAACGTATCCCCCGTTTTACTATAGAAAACGCCTCTTTTTTACACGGTTTTTTTTACACGGATTTCTGAGGAACGTATCTACCGTGTAAAAAAAGAGTTGGGTGTACTTGAGCATTTTGGACATCAAAAACTGAAAAAAAACCCATTGCGAACGTTAAATGAAGAACTTTGAACTTAGACTTTTAAAATATTAATGATAGCTGGGAATAAAACTGGCAATGAAAATTTTCTTACTCAGCTCGCATGTTGGGCCTGTAAATTCGAGAGGTTGCTTCGATAGAAAGTTCTTGAACAACAAGGTGTTCATTGTATCAAAAACTCACTAGTTCCGCTGCCAACTTAATGGTTTGCCAAAACAGTTCATCTGCCTAAGAAGTGAATCAATCAATGTTAAGCACCTTAAGCTGTTATTATGTTAAAGTGCACTCAAAATGCAGTTATCCATTAGTCCTATTAGGCAATGAGCATAAGAATTTTGTGCTTATTGAATATATACTTTAATGCCTGCATATGCAAAAGTGTTTAAGATGAAACGGTCAAGAGCACTTAACGCTTAACAGAATTTTAGACACTTAATTAACATTCTTTCAAGTGAAGAGCTAAAGTGAAGCTGCCAAAGGAGAGTGACTTTTGCAACACTTGCTTGTGCCACGCCCACAGCCCAAATGCCAAACACACACACACAGATAGATAGATTGGTACACTTGGCAGTTGGTAAATTTGCATTACCATGAGGCGAACAAGTCACAAAGCGAATGCTTAAAGCGGATGCGAATTCGGATCCGGATGTGACCACAGATAGATTGAGAGACAGCGCCAGAAGAGAGACAGAGAGAGAGAGAGAGAGTGGAAGATTGAATTTTGCTCAGACAAATTATTTTTTTTTGGTTTTTTTTTTTAAAAACAACTATTTCATAGGAAATCGAACGTCGTATTGTCTTCCCAACTATTTTTTTTGTTGAAAGTCATCGGCTGCTGTATGTATTTAAATCTGGTTCATTTTTCATGGCGTTGATCGGTTTTATTTATGTAATGGGTCTGCAACTGGTCAACTAATCAGCAAAGATATTCTTATTAATGACACGGGCATTTATTTTTAGTTTCCGTCAGCTCTTTGGTTGTCTCGACTCAATCGTAATTTTAGAGTTTAGCAATAGTTGCTCTGTCAAATTTTATTTTTTTTTTTTTTATAACTTTATTTCTTGAAAAACTTAAGATCGTATTGTCTTCCCACCTATTTTTTGTTGTTGTTAAAAGTTTTCGGCTGGTGTATATCGCTGAAGATGTTTTGTATTTGTTCATTTTACCTGGCGTTGATCGGTTTTTTCTTTTTTGTTCCGAATGCTTAAGTTATTCTAATTAATGACAATGGGATTTATTTTTCCACAACTTTTGTTTCAAAGTTAAAGTTTCCGTAAGCTCACTAAGTGCACACATGCCCAATGTCCACATGACTGCTGTTGCCATGTGCCTCACGACACTCCTGGTGCGGTACATATTCCACCTCCAGGCGCTGCAACTTGTCGGGCACCTCACCACCCAACGATAGAATGCCCCAGCCCGTGAGCAACAACCAATCGCCCGGCTGCAGTGGCTCATGATCCAATTTGACAAGTTGTGTGGCATTATCGAAAACATGGACTCATTCAAATGCATAAGCGCAATGTCGTTGCGATACTGTCGTGGCTCATAGTTGCAATGCTCGTATATTCTGTCCGGATAATAGTATTTGGACATGTTTTGCTGCTGCAGCTGCAGATCCTGAGTGCCGGTGAGCACACGGAATGCCTCGGGCGACTTCTTATGTACGCAATGGGCAGCTGTTATGAACGCTCATCTATTATGGCACCGCCACACGAATGTAGTCCACTCTTTGCGCTCTGCAGTGAGATTTGATACGGTGCCATGCCTTCGGGCGCATCTTCGCCACCCACAATCCGTTGTCTTGTGTATTGTGGTGGAAACAGAATGTCTTCGCCAAGACATCCAGCAATGAGTAAACTAGACAGCAACACTAACAGCATATTGTAGTTGTGAAAACTTAATGGAAATTCTTGTTGCTTTTATGGCTAACTCTGTTTTGATTTCACATGCGTGTCACGTAAATCGCTGTAAAACCTATTTTGTGTCAATTTCGTAAAGCCTGTTGATAAGCATTGAGCACCAGCTGAGCCGCCACAAGGTTAAATACAATACCAACATACAATAGACAGCCAAACTTTGATTGTCTATTAGCTTAAGGTATTAAATGTAAAGTGGAAACAACGATTATACAACTAGTGCTGTTGTTCTGGTTAAATTTGTTTCGCACGTTTAGCGAAAAAACTGAAGTTTTTTTTTTAATATTAATTCTCTTAATTTTTTTTTAATAAAAATATAATAAAATGCCGAAGTCGTTATACATAGAACGCATCTTTTACCTTTAATGGCTGGGGATACAGACGCTTGCTGCTGTCTCGTTTTTAAACTGAATAAAAATGTTTATGATCTTTTCATTTGTTTATTGTCAAGTACTTTATTATTTTTTTTTTTTTTTTTGCGATATATGTGTGATAAAGTACAATAGATACCCAAACTTTGATTGTCTATAAGCATAAAGTATTAAATAAGCAACGATTATACAATTTGTGCTGTTGTTCTGGTTAAATTTGTTTGTTTTCGTATCGTATTTTACAGAAAAAAAATGGTTTTATTGCATTTGTTTTTTTGACTTTTGCCTTCAAAGGCTGGGGATACAGCGGCTCGCTGCTTTCTGGCTTTTTAGCTGAGTAAAAATGTTTATAATCTTTTCATTTCTTTATTGTTAAGTACTTTATTATTTTTTTTTTGTTTTTTTGCGATATATGTGTGATAAAATACAATAGATAGCCAAACTTTGATTGTCTATAAGCTTAAAGTATTAAATGTTCTGGTTGTTTTCGTATCGTTTGACGAGAAAACTGAAGCAAATTAATAGTTTTTTTAAAATTAATTTTCATTATTTTTTTTATAGTAAAAAATGGTTTTATTGCGTTTTGTTGCTATATTTCACGCATTTTTATTTATGTAAATGTGCTCATTATTATTTGCCAAAGTAGTTATACATAGAATGCGTTTTTTGCCTTCAAAGACCGGATATACATTGGCTTCCTCTTTGCTAAGATATTAAGCTGAATAAAAATATTTATGATCTTTTCATTTTTTTATTGTTATGTACTTTATTATTTTTTTTTTGTGTTTTTGCGGTATATGTTTGATAAAATTTTGCGATATAAGTGTGATAAGTTTGTTTTACAATATTGATACTAATTGTAGACTATAAATATAATTTGTTCAGTTTTGGCTTTATGTTCGAACGTTGTTTAACCCAACGTGACACGATTTTTTTTTTAAATCTTCTTCAACGAGCTTTGGATTTTGTCTTGCGATTGCCGCTTTTCTTGGCCTTATCGCTCGCCGATGGTTTTTGCATTATCCAATTGTAATTGTATTGCACTGAGGCATACACATCCGGATAGCCCAGAGCGCAAGCTTCACCCCAGTTAACGACACCGACAAGGGTTTGGTTAGCATCAATCAATGGGCCACCAGAATCGCCATGGCACGAACCCTCACCCTCCCTGGTAAGGCTGCAGATGTGACCAGGGCCCACCCAGTTGGCATTGCGCACCTTTGATTGACAGTTCGTGTGCTCCACATAGGCCAAGTCAATCTTTTGCAGTTTGGTGACATACCTGCCCCAGGCACGAGTGCTGCCCCAGCCAGTCAGTGTTAGCTTATCGCCTGGCTTCAACGTATTCCTTCTGGCCAGTTTGATGGGATGGGTGCGGTTGTTGAAGACAATTGGCGTGGCTGTGTGTATGAGCGCAATATCATTATGATAGGCGGGCTTGTCGTGTTGGCTATGCTTCTGAGCTGAATCCACCAGATGTTCGGCACCCGGTTGTGTTTAATCATTGGTGCCTGTGATTATCTTCAGATATTGTATGGGCCACTCCAGGCAATGGGCAGCAGTTAGAATCCAATGATCAGCAATGATGCTGCCGCCGCAAACATGCTCGCCAAAGGTGCTCATGATGGAGACTTGATATGGTGCCCAGGCCTCGGGTGCTTCGGTGCCACCGACAATTCTGGACTCTGGACGCACATCAAAGTCCAGCTGGCGGCTCAATGATCTTGCCACATACACTCTGCGTGCAACACTTTGTCCCACAAATAGTACGATAACTAAAATTACCAACTTCATCTTCTTCGATTGTTTTTGGTTTGAAAAAAACGTTCACGTTTCACCGACTTTTGTGTTTGAATTGTTGAAATATTCTGGCAGCATTTTCATTTTATAGTTGAGGGTTACACCTGACTGCTTATCAAAGCCATTGCTTTCTTTGAATATGGCAACGAGCAGTCAAGATAAGGAATGAAACGCAATTCTGGGGAAGTTCTGATAGGGTGACATTACCATAGCCAATATACGCTGATAAATAATAATTCTCGTAAAAGCAAATAAGTACCGCCAGAACTCGTCAGTACTGCCCGTAATCAAATCAAAACAAGTAAAAACGTTGCAGTCGGACGCAACCGACTGCGATATACTTTGATACCAGTTCACATAGCTGTGTTAAGGATTCTGAGTGCAAATAGTAATATATGAGGGTTTTGGGAATAAAATTGGAGACTCTAGCTCAAAAACTGACAAATATATAGAGGTGGGCGGTATAAGTGGGCGTGGCATCCAAAACATTGATGCAGATCTGTTACGGATGCCACTAACAATGTGCATACCAAATTTGAAGAGCCTAGCTCAAAAACTGAGAGAGATATAGCGGTGGGCGGAATAAGTGGGCGTGGCATCCAAAACATTGATGTACACCTGCTACGGATGTCACTACCAATGTTCATACCAAATTTGGTGACTCTAGCTTAAAAACTGGCGAAGATACATGCCTTCCGGTTTTTTTAGGGCGGTGGGGCATATCCCGTTGTTTGGGGGCGTGGCATCCAATGTTTTGATGCATAACTTTGTCAGATGTCAGTAGCTACCTTCATGCCAATTTTGGTGGCTATAGCTTCAAAACTGTAGAAAATACAGGCATTTTTGTTTATAATTGGAGGGGGACTGGGGGCGAAATAAGTGGGCGTGGCATCCAAACTTTTAATGCAGTTTTTTGAGGAATGTTACCAGCTATCTTGCCATCAAATTTGGTGACTCTAGCTGCTAAAATGTGGGATATATTTGTGTTTTATCGATTTGCACATCGAGGTGTATCGACTTGTTATCGATTTCTCGGGCCCCCTGAGGTCGTAGAGCCCTACATTTAACACTTTGTCTGACGAAGGCATGTACCAAGATATTTGCAAAGTTTCAAGGCTCTAGCTTTAAGGGTGTCGAAAAAAGTTGCGTTCATACAGACGGACGGACGGACGGACGGACGGACGGACAGACGGACGGACACCATGACGGACATTGCACAAACCCAATATACTATGATACCTTTGGTATCAAAGTATAATGACAGCCATAACAACAGATTACTCATACGCAGCGTGGTCGCACTTTGAACGCAACTCAAATCAACTAATCTACGAAATCTGCCAGACATTTGATAATCGCGTAATCAAACATCGACGACAACAGTTCCTAACGGAAACAAGCATACACTTTGTGTATGGGCACACTCTTAAGTGATAAGCAACAGCTGATCTGCTAATCTGGCACAGTGGTAATACTGTTAAAACTGATGCCTGGAATATTATTATTTAATATAAATTTTTTTTCATCACTTTAAATGGATTTTTTTATAAATTAACAATTAACGAAATAATTTTTTTTTATCCCTTTACATTTTTTTTTTCTTTATAACAAGTTAACAATGATTATTAATTTTTGCTGTCTTTTCCAATGAAGAAACGAGACAAACTTGAATGAAAAGTTTTTGTTTGCGATTATTCACTGCTTTTATATGAAGTACATAAAATTTGGTGGGTACAAATGGAATAAAAGTCGATACTTTCGGCCAGACGTCTGGCAAAATTTAGAGATTAGATCCGATATTGATTTATTTAATGCCGCAACCATTTATAGACGACTGAATCCAGTCGAAGTAATAGGCAACACGAGCAAACACATCCGGAAAACCAAGGCCACAGGCCACGCCCCAATTACCAATGCCCACAAGGCGACCCTTGCTATCAACCAAAGGACCACCGGCATCCCCATGGCACGCACCCGCACCCACGCCGCCCACTGCACACAAATGCCCAATATCCAAGTCCTTGGAGTTGTAGTACGTTGAGTTACAGCTTGATGTTGGCACATAAGTCAGCTCCAGTTGCCTTAGCTCGAACTCAAGATCTTTATCCTTACCGGTACTGCCCCAGCCAACAACACCAAGTACAACACCATTGACTGCATCTTGATCAGTGCAATATCGTTGTGATATATAGGTTGATCGAATTTACAGTGCATGATGATCTCCTCCGTATAATACTCCCAGGCAGGACCGGCCCAATCGTTGGTGCTCATCACCTTGACATTTGTCTTGCGCATACCAGCAAGACAACTGGCCGCCGCACAGTGGGAGAAACGGTTGATTTAGCGGCGATTTATTAATATCTTCTGCAATAATGATATTTTTGTCCGGATAATTTTTTTTGGTAGAGATTCGAACCACAAATCAAAATTAATGTACATATGTAATTTTTTTGCTGAAAGTTTTTTTTTTCGTTTTTAATATTTAATTGGTCTAATCGGTATCTGATGAAGAATCACAAGATAAGTCTTCCTCTACATCTTTATTTAAAATAAGACTGATAACATCATTGTCTACTATTTCATTGCTTTTGGAAGAGGAAACTGAGCCTTTTGATAGCATGGTAATTAATGGATCCGATGAAATAAAAAGTGTATTGGCAAGTCTTCCATAGTGTTTTTTCGCGAATTTTTTCGAGTGTGATGTAAACGATATTTCCGCAAATCTTTATTTCTGGCCTCGAGAGCTTCTTCTGACATCATACCAATCGGAAGGGCAACATGTTTTATTATTTCTGCACCATGCACTAAAATTTTATGGACAGATGTAGGCATGTAAAACCAGGGATACAAGTCCACAAATACTATTGCGGTTTGCAATGCATAATGTTGAAAGGCTTCTGTATCAATTTCATATCCACATGCTAATGTGCGTAATATTACGCTGAATCGATAAATTAATACAGAGCTTACTCCGGTAATTTTGGCGGCTTTTTCTGGTTCTTGGAAAAATGTTGTGGCTGTGTTGCCGTTATTAGTATTCCCAGAACCAGGCTTGGGAACATCAACCAATATGCCCATTTCCTTTCGCAAATTATCTTGTATTTTGTTTTTTCTAACATCTACAGCTGATTTATCCGCACTGCGAACTTGCCACATACAGGTTTTCCTTGCACGGTAAATTTTGTATATCATTAAGATCGTTCATTTTCTTTGGTGTTGTTCCACATATTCCACATACTAGGGGTAATGATTCTGCTAGAACACTGAAAACTTTTTCGTCTATCCGATGTCCGAAACTTTTTTTTTTCTCCTGGCTGTCAGTGAAAGTTAGTTCGGGTCGTCCATCATTTGATCTTAGGTCCACCAATATAAGATCACCATCTTACCATTCTTTGTTGCGTACTTCAAAATTTTTCCGTATACGATGGTTCTCCTGCCATTTCGATGCCAATTTTTTTGTAAAATTTTTTATTTTCTCATTTATTTTGGCGCAGTCACTGTCATTATACATATTTCTATTAATAAAATTATTGTAGACGTATGTCTGCACAGCAAAACATTTCTTTGAAGCATCATTTTCCATGAGCCATACTAAAAAAAGCACGCGCTTGGACACTGACATTAAGGATAAAAAAATAAATTGAAATGTAATATGCGGAAATATGCAGCTCATGTTGGACATTTTCACAGTGCTAAACATTGACTAATTTTTCGAAAAACATTGATACCGAACCCAGTCGAACCTTAAAAGTTCTAGTCTACGAAAGTTTAGTTTGTTAGTAAACAATTTATCTCTTACGTGCACTACATCTATACAATATTGGGACGAACACAATCACAGGTCACAAACACTTATTTTTTAGTTAATTACATACCTTTTTCCATATTTAATAACAAAAACTTGAATTACAGTGAATAAAAACAAATTATTTGCAAATTTCAGCAAGTGGTCAAAATTGGCGGGAGAGCGGTTAGAGTCAGCTGATGAAACGCATATGTTGTGTTTGAAGCTTTACAGCTGTGCGAATATTGAGAGAAAAGGGAAATGAAAAGTTTTTTTGGCCTATCGGATATATTAGTTTTCGATTACAAAACATTTTTGGCGCCAATATTTAAGTTGAAATTTGAATTAATCGCTGCTAAATCAGTCATTTCTTCCATGGTGCGCCGTTAGGACATATTGATCGTAATTAATGACACCGCCGCACATGTGATTGCTTTGAGAAAGTAAAGAAAAATTTATAAAAGAATTTATAGTTTTTTTTTTACGCATTTTTTACACATTCTTTGTTGGATTGTTTTTTTTTCAAAATTACAAAAATTGACAATTATTATTATTGAAAGTTTTTTTTTTATAAATTTTCTACTAACGACGTTGTGACCAGTTTATGGATGCAATACCATCAAAAGATTGTTTGTATGTAATACTTTTTTTTTGTTTTTTCATTTTCCGAAATTAGAATGTTAATACATTTTTCTATTTGTTCATCATTTTGTGTAATTTGTGTGCCAATAAGTATTGGCTTGTTTTTTTTTCAATATTACAAAATATGACAATTATTATTAAAAGTTTTCTATGGAATTTTGGCTCAATTGGCGCATCTGGCTCAATTGGTGGCTTAATTGTTTGGGAATGTGTGTGTTCACGAAATATTTACCCCAACATGTTTTGTACAGACACCTGGTATGGTATTAAATAAGAATTGAATGTTTTTTCTTTTTTTTTAACATTATACACACTTTTTACACATTCTTTTTTAACGGTTATAATAATTATAGGATTCTTCAATATTTTGAACAAACTTGATGTTTGAAAAGGCATTTTGTGTTACAATACGTGTTAGATTGTTTTTTTTTTTCATTCAACATAATCACAAAGCATGAAGATTATTATTATTAAAAGTATTATTTTTTTTTTTTATAAATTTTTCTATTAACGAAGGCTGCTGCTCTTATTATAGTCAAATGGTCCAAAAATTTTTTGATAACTAAATATTTACCCAAACATGTTCTGTATGGACACCTGGTATGGTGCTGCTCCCAAGGGAGTCAATTCACCGCCGACTATACGTGAATTAAATTTAAATCTTGAAGCGGGCACAGCTTGAGAATTGCGCCGCAGATCCGCCTGCGAGCAGGAGGCTACAAGCAGTAGACCAAGAACGAATGATCCGATTTGTAGGTAGGACATAGTGCTTACTGATCTGAGAGTTGACGAATTGCCAAGCAGCTAAACAATGCTTTTGGATATTAATGACCGGCCATAAAGCACTTATATCGTAAGGGCAATATCAATCAGAATTGGTGTACATATAAATCGCATAGCATTTATTGCAATCAATGACAAATCAAAAGATGATAATGATTTTAAATGTGACCCAAGATTTTTTTTCTCCTTGCAAACAATTGCAGAAACATACCAAGCTTGGTATTATAGTTAAAACTATAATGGTTTAGAATGTTTGTGCAAGATTTTTTTGTTTAGTTTTTAAACGTAAAAATTCGTTTTATTATATTTCTTGTTTTTGGATGTGAATATGTTTTTTTTTAATGTGCTTAATTTCAACAATTTTATAATGGAATTGCATAATTACTTTGTCAATACCTTTGTCATTGATTATACATTTTTTGATTTTTTTTTGTTGAATATGCAAGTTTTAAGTAAAGCGTTTTCTTTCATAAATTTTATTGATTTTTTTTTAAATCAAATTTGGAATTATTTTATTGTTTAAATTTTTTTGTTGCATATGCATTTTCAAAAATTTAATTTTGTATTTATTATTATGTTTCTTGATTGATTGAAATCCGTCTGTACTCATATGATTTTTCAATTTTTTTTCAACAATTTTATTAATTTTTTTTTTAATTTTGGAATTGCAATGTTACTATAACTTATGAGATTTTTAAGATTTATTGATTATGATTTTTTTTTTTGAAATTATTTTTTATTGAATATGCATTTTTTAATGTATTTTATTTAATAAATTTTATTTACGAAAACACATACAAATAAAACAAAATGGAGTAATTTTCTTGTGTGTGGTGTCTTTATTGACCACAACCATTCATGGTGGTACGTATCCAGTCATTGTAGAAGGCTACACGGCTGTAGACATCGGAAAAGCCTCGAGCACAGGGCACACCCCAATTGCCAATGCCCACCAGTTGTTGTCGGGCATTGATCAGTGGTCCGCCGCCATGACAGACACCCTTGCCTGCCTCCATGCGGACACAAATATGACCCAGATCCACATTCGACGTGTTGTCCAGCACCTTGCGGCAGTCGTCCACATTAAGATAGCTGCCCTCCGATTGCTGTAAGAGCTGTGAGTTGGTGCCACCAGAGTATTCTGTGCCCCAGCCGGCAAAGAGCAAAGGTTCGTTCTGCTGCAGCTCATCGATCTCTGCCAGGGCAATCTTTGACGTCTCTTGGTTAAACTCGATCTTGCTGGACAAATGCAACAATGCTTTATCGTTGTGATAAAGCGGCTTATCGAAATTGCAATGCACATGTATCTGATCCGCAAAGTAGCCCGGTGACGTATTATTCCCGGTGGATAAGGTTCCAGTGATTATCAACAAATTGCGAGCACGCAAGCCCGATACACAATTGGCAGCAGTTAGTATCCAAACGTCATCAATGATGACGCCACTGCAAAAGGGAAAACCAAACTGATTCTGTATGGAGACAATCCAGGGCCATTCGCGCTCTTCGGCCAACTCTCCGCCTGCAATGCGGCCCTGAAGCTGTCTACCCGGCAGCTGTTGCCCTCTCATAGGTGGCTGGAACTAGCAGCAGTATCAGAGCCAAACAGAAGCTCTGGCTGATCAGCATAGATCTTGTTATTGCTCCCATTGTTTATACTGTACAATTGAAACTGAATTTCTTGAACTATTTGTGAGTGGAATAACACATCGGACAGGGCTTATCATCTAATGGGCCATAGCATTTATGGGCAGTGACGGGACGATAATAAGTTTTGTGCCTTGCAAAATGTGGGCATAATGTGCTTAAAAATCGAGTCGGTTAACCGTCCTATATAGAACTTTGTCACTCTATGCCAAACAATGGCCACTTTATGGATCACCTCCAATTAGCACGCTTTTGCCGTGTGGGTTTTATCCTAAACATCGTAAAGATATATGAATTTTTTTTTGCTTTTTGTTTGCCAGTACGATGGCAACATTAATATTGATCGACTGAACGATGACCTAGTTTCTAATGTATCTTATGTGAATTTCAAGATTATTTTTATATATTTTTTGTGATAGAAATACTGCTGCGACATACCCTATCTAACAAAATACGTCCAGGGTATTCGGTGTCGTTGGTAGTGAAACCAATCGCTGTCCAAAGCTCTCTCGCATTTTTCGATAAATTGTTTATATGAGTAGAAACCATATAAAAGCTTCGACTGGGGACAATATTAATTGGTTTTCATTGCTGGTCATTAATTAAAGTGCAAAAACGGTGTTCGGACACGATATACATGATGTCTACATTGTTCTGGAGTCGCTCCGGTTTTAGCTTTATATTGGGGCTGTGGTTTTGTTTATTGCTGGGCAGTTCCATTGACGTCAGGCAGGCCAAGCGAATTCATCATAAATACAATAATTACAATCGTATTGTGGGTGGCCAGGAGGCAGCAGAGGGTGCTGCACCTTATCAGGTCTCGATACAAACGCCATGGGGCACAAATATCTGTGGCGGAGTCATCATAGATGAACGCTGGATCCTTACTGCCGGCTATTGTGCCCTGGACTTTCCCGTTGACGTTTTACGCATTGTCGTTGGCACCAATGACCGTGAGGAGCCCGGCCAGAAGCTGTTTGCAGACAAGGCCATCATACATTGCATGTACGACATACTCGCCATGTATGCAAATGACATTGGATTGCTGCACTTGAACGAATCGATCAGGTTCAGTGAGCGCACTCAGATGGCGACTTTGAGCACAGAGAATCCGCCGGTTGGTGCAACTGTTGTGCTTACCGGCTGGGGTGCACCCAAGATCAATTGGCCCGCGACGCAGCGCCTGCAAACGATCAATCTAACTGTCTATGATCATGCGGAGTGCAAGCGGGATTGGGATAATACCGATAGTGTTGACATTGGGCATTTGTGCACCTTTACGAAGGCGGGCGAGGGTGCTTGCAACGGCGATTCGGGTGGTCCGATCATGTGGGATGGCACTAGTTGGCGTCGTCAACTGGGGTGCTCCCTGTGCCGTGGGCAAACCGGATATGCATGCCAATACCATTTACTACAGAGACTGGATACGTCAACAAATAGCCGGTTGCAAGCAACAAATTAATTGATTCCTATTTTTTTTCGTAATAAATTTTAATACTTTTGAACTTTTATTCCTTGGTCATTCAACAATAATTATGGTTTTGTTTCTGTTAGACAAATTGTACGTTGTTAAATATTATATATGGTTGAATTACCGTTATAAATTTGATATCCAGTTTTTTTTGTCGCTAAAGAATTTTATCGATTTCTTTTTTTGGTGGTAATTTTATTGTTTTTTTTTTTTATATGTCTTAATGGCATCATTTTTAATTATAATAACTTTGAATTGCGATCATATAAGAGATTTTAATTGGAAGTTTAATTATGAAAACTTTTTATCGGTAGTTTTGTCACTTTAGTCACTGCTTTTTACGTTTAAAAAGCATTAAGTCATGCTCAAAATCAACCCGTAAAATCCGGATTGGTTTTTTTAAATGTGTTTTATGTTATATCTAAAGCAAAAACACATGAAAGTGTTGCGTGTTTTTATTAAACATTATTAACTTTTATTTTTAAAACATATTTTTTTTATACATATATATTTTTATGCTAATCCATTTTGAATGATGCCCAAAAGTATGCTAAATTCTTTTGATATGCATTTACACCTTGATGGCTTAAGAAGTTTTCTTTAATGAAGAAGAAAAATTCATGTGTTTCCAGTTCTTACAGGGTATCCTGTCCCTACCATTCTGCACATAAAAGAGTCAGAATTATTACATTTTATGACTTAGATATCAAGAGTTGGATACCGATTTATAATAACACTCCATGACAAGCACAGTGATTGGTATAAATGCAAAATCACGACTAGCTGGCATGTTTAATGCTGCTCGCATTGAGATTGAAACGTTAAAATGTTGAAATATTGCGTGCTATTGTGCCTGCTCCTTGCCTTGGCCGCCAATGCAAAGAGGATAAAAGAGTTAAGTGCCGAGCAACTGGTAAAGTTTGCAAAGACTGGCAAAACGTTTGAGAGTCGTGTTGTGGGCGGCAGCGATGCCAAATTGGGTCAGGCACCCTATCAAATCTCACTGGAGAGCATGTTCGAGGAGCACATGTGTGGAGGAGCTATTATTGATGAGCGTCATGTCCTCACAGCGGCACATTGCGTATACGGCTACAATCCCATATATCTGAGAGTCGCAACGGGCACCATACGCTGGGCTGAGCCGCTTGCCAAATATTTTGTGGAGGAGTATTGGGTGAACTGCAACTATAACTTCCCCGATTATCATAATGATATTGCCTTAATACGTCTCAACGATACGATTGAGTGGAATGAGTATACGCAGCCTGCAATTCTGCCCGATGTTCCATTGGCCAATGGCTCCTCCTTGCTCTTGACGGGCTGGGGCTCGACGTACTTTGGCAGCAATACCCCTGATGTGCTTACAACAGGCCACTTTGACCTATGTGGACTATGATACATGCCAAGACATAATGGGCGGCGATGAGGGCAATGGACCCACACACATTTGCACACGTACGGATGAGGGTCAGGGCGCTTGTCATGGCGACTCTGGTGGCCCGGTAGCACATGATGGTGTCCTATATGGTCTGGTCAACTGGGGATGGCCTTGTGCCATTGGCTATCCGGATAGTTATGCTTCAGTGTATGGCTATCGGAAATGGATCAGTCGCACCAAATCCGAATCGAGCTGCAAATCATGCCATTGCTATGCCAGCAACTATCCAAGTCTGTAAATTTATATAAAGTTAATAAACTGTATGCGCAAAGATTCAACAGGAGAAGGGAAATATTTGGTTGTCTCAAAGGTGTTTTGATTTTTTTTTCAAATATTCATATTACTTTTTTTTTATCACAAGAACGAAAAATCGGGTTTTCTATGTATCCTACATTGTCTTTGTGAATGTAATAGGTGGAAATATTCTCGTTAAGAGGTGATAAATTTCTGCAATTATTTTCTTTTTTTAAATATTTAAATCATATCATATCTTTTTATCACACAAAAACGGGAGTTCTGTCGTCAAATTCCAGACACATTTTGAGATTTAAATATAGAGAGATGTAAACAAATCATGTTTTGGAATATATTTTTATTTTTGATATGTGATGGGATTTCGTAAAGATGAAGTATCGGTGTATGTAGAGCCTGAAACCTAGTTCCTGCATTTGCTATTGCCGCTGATGACATTCCGAATCCAGTCCAGAACATCGGGGAAACCCTTGGCACATTGTCTGCCCCAATCGACCAAAGCAACAAGATGGGCATTGCTAACTAATGCCAGCAACTATCCAAGTTTGTAAATTTAGCTGCATGCGCAAAGATTCAACAGGAGAAGCGAAATATTTGGGTGTCCCATATCTTTTTTTTTTAAATATTCATGTTACTTTTCTTATCACAAAACATATTATTTTTTTTTTCACAAAAACAAAAATTTTTTTTTAACATTTGGAATTGTAGCTAACTGGCTAATCTTTGGGAATTGACGTGGAAAATCTGTTTGTATATATGACTATATCAAGTCATAGCCAAGTTATTTGGATTATATACGATATCTTGATGACATTTGCAATTTAATATTCAATTTTCATTATTATAAAAATTTTTACTTAATTTTTTTTTTAACATTTGGAATTGTAGCAAATTTGCTTTTCGCTGAATGTATATATGGCTCTATCCAGTGATAGCCAAGTTATTTGGCTTATATGTGATATCGTGATGATTTGCAATTCAATTTTCATTGTTATAAAATTTTTTACTCTATATTTTTTTTTTTACATTCGGTATTGTAGCCAATTGGTTTCTTGTTAGTTGACGTGAAAAATCTGTTTATTGACCCATAATCAAAGCACTTACGATCTGATTGCCGACAAAGTCGATATCAATGAAAGTACCTTATCAAAAATGAAGGCGTTACTCCGTTTTTATCAATTGTAGTTTTTTCAGTCTGCAATTGGATACCGATAATGATAGAACTAACAAAAGGCTGCCTGTTTCCTTTGTGTTCTTTATGGCTTCTTCTGCTGGTCACGCCGGTAGAGCTCATTGTGGGAGGTCAGAATGCTCTGGAGGGTGAGGCACCCTATCAGATCTCATTACAAACTCTGATTGGTTCGCATCTGTGTGGCGGTGTCATCATTTCTGAACGTTGGATACTCACAGCCGGGCATTGTGTGACTGATAGGCCAGCGGATCGTTTGAGGGTGGAAGTTGGCACCCTACGCTACACTCAACCGGGTGCCGTGCACTATCCCGCTGCCATATTTATGCACTGCAATTACGATCAGCCCAAGTATCATAATGATATTGCACTGCTTCAGCTGAATGAAACTATTATCTTCAATGCACTCACACAACCATCGCTGATTGCCAACGAACCCTTACCAACTGGCACCTCGGAACTTGTCTTCACCAGCTGGGGTACACAGTCAACGGGCGGTGCCACGCCCACCATATTGCAAAGAGTACAACAGCAGCATATTGCACTGCAAGATTGCATGGTGCGACTTGTGGACTACCAGGATGTACAGCTGGGTGCGTCACATTTGTGTGCTTTTAGGCAAGTGAATATTGGAGCGTGTTATGGTGATACGGGAGGACCTTTGGTCTACGAAAATCAACTAATTGGCATCCTTAACTTTGTTGTACCCTGTGCACAGGGTGTGCCAGATGTGTTCATGGATGTGCGCTATTACAGAGATTGGATAAGGCGGATAATGAGCGGAAATAATCGATGTGCTTAGGTAAAAGAGTTGTGTTTTTTTTTTTTTTTTTTTTTTTTTTTTTTACTTTACTGTATACATATAATTGAAGCTATTTTTCTCTTATTGACTGTAGCCTCACGTTTTATATACATACATATAATTTTTAAAATCAAAATCATTCTGCTTAAAGTTTTTGAACCGATTTGTTGTTGATTTTACCTGTGCGTTTGATGATTTTTATGAATAAATTTAAATAAAGCAATAACAGATACTCTGGGCACCTCCTTGGTACTAAACGCTTGAGCCATGATAAGATTGTTTCTACACAACTGCGAAAAAAATAAAACTGAAGAGATAATTAACAATTTATTTTAAATTATGATTCAAGGCATATTTTGACGCTCGCTTATCAAATGCCATTTTGCCAAATCTATTTCTATGAAGTAAAAGTGTGAGAAATGAGTTACAATACTGATAAATTGGCAAACAAATAATGACAAAGTTTATTGATTGCTTGCAATGTTGTGCTTTAGTCACAACCCGTATCTTTATTTAAGGTGTAGAATTTTTAAGAATTCCCATTTTGCTGATAAAAGCTGTTAAAAAACACTGATTGCGGAGAAAATGTACGACTACGAAATACCTTATACTGCGAAAAGATTAAAGAAAAGTTAAAAGTTTGAGCATAAGTTATGTAAATAAAAAAAATAGTTTTCATAAATTCTATAATTCCCAACTGGTTGTAGCGTGAACGTGTAGACACCTCAAAAATGTTTCGTGCATATTTGGCAGAGTTCAGCAGTAGTTGCTCTGTTTTTTTGATCAAAGTCGGTTAACGAACACCGCAGATATCGCAGTTTGAAATTTGGTTATATTGGTCACTGATTAAATACACACAAGTTACTGTAAGCATTACGTATCGGGTTAAGGGTATGTCCTAGTCGGGATTTCTCGACTTCTTACCTTCTTACTTGTTTTTTTTTGGATTTTTTATATTGGATTCATTTTGTTACATTCGAATTTTTATATTTGTAAATAATAATTACCTAGAAATTTTTGTTGTAATTTTTTTTTAAATATACAACCTTTCCGTTATTCTTCAGGGTTAGAAGCAATAAAACATAATATTACCATTGACTGTGGAATGATTGAGGAAAACTCAAAAGTTGTATCATAAGTTATCTCAATCAAATAAATACAAAAGGTGGCTTTAAATATTATAAATCCTTACTGGTTGTAGCGTGAAAATGTAAACTCAGAAATGTTTCATGCATATTTGGCAGAGTTCAGCAGTAGTTGCTCTGTCCATTTTTGTTTTTTATATTATTACTAGTAAGTGACCCGCTTGCTTCGCTGCGCCAATAGTTTTTAAAAATTTTAATATATATAAAATAAATTAGTTAATGTTTAACAACATATTAGCAAAATATTTAATATTCTCTTTTTCACGCTACCATTGAGGTTAAGAATCAGACTCGTCATTTTACTTTGATACCAAAGGTATCATATTATATTGGGCTTATGCAATGTCCGTCAAGGTGTCTGTCCGTCCGCCCGTCCACCCGTCCGTCCGTCCGTCCGCTTGAGCGCAACTTTTTCAACACCCTTAAAGCTAAAGCTTTGCAACTTTGCGAACATCTTGGTCAATACCTTCGTCAGAAAATGTGTTAAATTTGGCTCTACGACCTCAGGGGCCTGAGAAATCGATAACAAATCGATACCCCTCGATGTGCAAATCGATCAAACATATATATGTCCCACATTTTAGAAGCTTTAGTCACCAAATTAAGGGGCAAGATAGCCGATGGCATTCCTCAAAAAACTACATAAAAAGTTTGGATGCCACGCCCACCTCTTCCGCCCCCAGCCCCCCTTCAGTTATAATTGAAAATGACTGTATTTCCCACAGTTTTAAAGCTATACTCACAAAATTTGATGGGAAGGTAGATGCTGAAGTCTAACAAAACTATGCATCAAAACGCCACGCCCCCACTGATACCGTCCATCTTCTAAAATCCGAAAACTCTATATCTTTTTCAGTTTTTGGGCTAGAGTCACCAAATTTGGTAGAAACATTGTTAGTGACATCCGTAACCCCGATCTACATCAAAGTTTTATACGCCACGCCCACCTTTTCCACCTAACTCGTAAAATCTGAAATTTCTATATCTTTCTCAGTTTTTGCGCTCGAGCGTCCAAACTTGATAGGGAGATAGAAGGTGCCATCCGAAACTGATATGCATCACAAATTTGAATGTCACGCCTACCCCTTCTGCCTGCCTTTTATTCACAAGCCTCCATACGTTACAAATACATACAAACTTACATATGTGCTTTGCTTAATTGTTCGAAATTGTATATCAACAATGTTTGTGTGGTAATACATATATATTTGCACTTGCATTTTTTTTTATATAAATGTATGTACAAAAGAATGTTAAATGTACGTACATACATGTGAATGTATGTACATATGTGCATTTGCAACACCAACCAAAGTTACAAATGTCAGCTCGAAAATTATATCAGAACAACAATGGCAATAGGTATTTGTGCGTTAAGTTTTGTTTGATAATTAGCAAGTATGTAGATAAAACCACTCGCGTAACATATTCTGGTGTACAAAACCAAGTTATGTTTTAATTGATTTGTTTTAAATCAATAATACCAACAAAAAGAAGCATTGCGTTCCCAACAACAACACTTACAACAACAACAAACGGTTCTGGGGTCGAAAATCAATTGTCAAAGGCACAAAGAAGAAAAGAGAATAACGGAGACACATCTACAGACGGCAGAAGTGGAATGGGTGATTTGTTTTGTTTTTGTATATGCGGCCGCAATAGCTTGTGCGCAGACGGCAGTAGTGGAATGGGTCATGTATTTTTTTTTTGTACACACGGTGGCGTTGAAACTCACAGCTTGTGCGACAATGAGGCGCCAGAATGGTGGAATGAGGTAAAGTGATTAATGCAATTAGATTTTGGGAGGTACTCGAAGGAGTGGTCCAAATTAAAAATCCTTTCTTAGTGCTCACTTTCAAACTGAATGGAATATTTTGTGAAAATTTCAGCCTTCTAGCTCTTATCGTTTAGGCTGTGGGCCTCTCAACAATCAGGACAAACTATTTTATATACAAAGATTAGCTTGCTACAGATACAACAATGTATGCGTGCATTAACCAATATATGCACTTGCATTTTTGTTAACCCTCTCATGCCCGAATTAAAATAGGCGAGCCTAAAAATTTTTTGAGTAGACATATAAGCTAGAGTTGACCTCAATACCAACTGACGAAAATTTCAATGTCCTAGGTGTCCTGGTTCAAGAGCTACAGGATGTTGCGTATATGCAACATTGGGCATTTGTGGAATATATTTCAAGTCAAATTGATTTTTTTTCAAATGCCGTTTATTTATATTTATGTATGATAGGAAACAAAACAATTCTTTTGGGGATTGGAGCACAAGTGCACATTGCATTTGCTGCATTTACAGCTTGGAAATCCAGTGCTGCACACTCTACATCTTCCTCTTGTTCCCCATTCCGGCCAATGATTATAACCATCAAGTCGAAGGGATTTTGCTGGGTCTGCAACATAAGCTCTTTTACTTGGATTTGATTCAGAGCCCGAAGAAAGAGCTGGTGATGACGGAGCCGGTGATGATGGAGCTGGTGATGATGGAGCTGGTGATGATGGAGCTGGCGATAATGAAGCTGGTGATGATGGAGATGAAGTCATTGTCAAAAGGAGTGATGATGGACGACCTCTCTTTTTGGCGACAATTTTTGTTTGGCTTGCGTTCAAAAGCTCGGAAGCAACATCCAATTGAAAATTTATTAGCGGCATATGCTTCGATTCGCCGTCTGTATGTGTTAAGTCTCTTCGGTACAACAACCAACTGTTTACTACACTTGAATTTATGCACCAGTTTACTATCCGAATGTACCATTTATTTGAGCGGTGGTTGATTTTATACAACTCAAGCAGCATGTCCGCAAGATCAACCCCTCCCATGTGTTTGTTGTAACATTCAACTATGCCTGGACGAGGTATAGTTATAAACTTCTTCTCTTTCCTGTACAATGTTTTCATCTTCATCCGAATCACCATCATGTTCACTTCCTATAAGTTGGTCAATCAAACCAACTTCCACATTTTCAGCTCTGTTATCCAAATTTTTCAAAGTTTCTTCTATAATTTCGTCCATATTTCGATCTTCTTCTTCTTCATTTTCCTCATCAGCCGAATCATCCCAATCAAAGTTGGCTATTTTTTCAATGTCAGCTTGAGTCAGACCCTTTGGACGCATTTTAGAATCTGCATACAAAAAAAAGTTTTATTTTTCAAAAATTACCACAAATGACCAATGTTGCATATACGCAACACGACATTTACAAAATTATTGCAAACAAACCACATAATATTTCCATGCGGGATTTTTTTTTAAATACTCACTTACCTTTCTTAATTTAGTTGCTGAACTTGATTTTAGGTTGAAGTAATTATTATAATGTTTTTTAGCACTTTTTTAAAAACACTTTATTTTGCACAATAAATTTTTCAACTACGCTCTCAAGAGAAAAGCTACAAACTGAACGCATGTGCAGCTGACTACCGAACAATTAGTTAAAAGCTCACTCAACACATGGAGCTTTATTTCTGCGAAAGTTTCACAACAAAAAATTTAAAATTACGGTAGTTAGAAGCTCATAAACACAATGTTGCGTATATGCAACAACGGGCATGAAAGGGTTAATACATATGTATGTAGGTACTAAATAATGAAAATGCACGTACATACATGTGTATGTATGTACATATGTGCATTTGCAACACCAACTAAAGTTACAAATGTCAGTTTGAAAATAATATCAAAACAACAATGGCAATAGGTATATTTGTGTGTTAAGTTTTGTTTGATTATTAGCAAGTATGTAGATAAGACCACTCGCGTAACATATTCTGGTGTACAAAAACAAATTATGTTTTAATTTAACAACAACAACAAATGCTACTTAATTCGAAAAACAATTGTTAAAGGCACAAAGAAGAAAAGAGAATAACGGAGAGAGGCACATCTACAGACGGCAAAAAGTGGAATGGGTCATTTTTTTTATTTTTTTGTTTGAAACCTCGGCGGCGTTGAAACTCACAGCTTGTGCGACAATGAGGCGCCAGAGTGGTGGAATGAGGTAAAGTGATTGATGCAATTAATTGAGTTGTTCAAAATTTAATCCAAATTAAAAATCCTTTCTTAGTGCTCACTTTCAAGCTGCATTGAATATTATGTGAAAATTTCAGCCTTCTAGCTCTTATCGTTTAGGCTGTGGGCCTCTCAACAATCAGGACAAACTATTTTATATATATAGATTATTTTTTTTTTTTTGATTTTTTATATTGGTTTCATTTTGTTACATTCGAATTTTTATATTTGTGAATTATAATTACCTAGAAGTTTTTGTTGTAATTTTTTTTTTTTAATGTACAATTTTTTCGATATTCTTCAGGGTTAGAAGCAATAAAACGTTATATTACCATTGACTGAGGAATGATTGAGGAAATCTCTCAAGTTGTATTATAAGATATGTTAATCAAATAAATACAAAAAGTGGCTATAAATATTATAAATCCCAACTGGTTGTAGCGTGAACATATAATATCCTTAGAAAGGTTTTTCATGCATATTTGGCAGAGTTCAGCATTAGTTGCTCTGCCAATTTTCGATGTTAATATTATTATATTTTTTTTTATTTTGGATTTTTTTTTATAGAATTTTTTTGATGATATTAAAATTTTTATACTTGTGAACAATTATTTTCTTAAAATTTTGGTTTTAATTTGTTTTTAAAATCTACGACTTTTTTAAGCATATCTTCAGGGTTTTCATATAAGGGTATAATGGTTTTGTGCAAATGTATGTAACAGACAGAAGGAAGCATCTCCGACCCCATAAAGTATATATATTCTTGATCAGCATCAACAGCCGAGTCGATCTAGCCATGTCCGTCTGTCCGTCTGTATGAACGCACCGATCTCAGAGACTATAAGAGCTAGAGACTTTAAACTTAAAACTTAAACTCTCCTATACCATGAGAAGATCAAGTTTGCTTTAAATTTTCGATAACACTTCTGGTTTCCGATATACACATGTGATCGATAACACAAAAATCTTGAATTTCAAAATTGTGAAAATGAGATTTAAAACTACGGATAAAATAATGAACATTTAAATTTGATCAAAATTGGTTCACAAACACCGGAGATATCGCAGTTTGAAGTTTGGTCATATTGGTCACTGATTTAATACACATAAGTAACTGTAAGCGTTAAGTATCGGGTTAAGGGTATGTCTTAGTCGGGATTTCTCGACTAGAGCCTTCTTACTTGTTAATCTTACATGTGTTCAAGAATTTTGAGGGTTTAAAGTAATAAAAATATGTAATGATAACACTTCATCTTAACAACTATAACAAAAACTGATAGTGCTTGAGTGCATTAAGACATTGGGCTAGAAGGCGCAAACAATTCAGTTGATGATAAATCGGCCAAGTGAAAGCATTAATATTGCAGTGCGATAGGAAAAATTCCTAAAATCAAAGTTAGATTATAAACTCTTGAATACTAAACGGAAACGATGGAGGCTGAACAAAATCTTGGCGAGCATGCACAATGGAAACAAATCCAACAAAATACCTTTACCAGATGGGCCAATGAACATCTGAAGACCATCGGCAGTTCCATTGATAGCCTGGAAACGGATCTTTCGGATGGTCTACGTTTGATAGCACTTGTCGAAGTTTTGTCCCAGAAGCGTTTACCTCCACACAACGCACGTCCCACCTTCCGGGTTCAGAAATTGGAGAATGTTGCGGTCGCACTGAGATTCCTTCAAGAGGAAGGCATAAAGATTGTCAATATTGGTAAGTTTTATCTATGAATCATGCCAGTCGCTAGATTTATTCAACTTGACCTTGCAGATGCTTCAAATATTGTTGACGGCAATTTGAAACTGATAATGGGTTTGATATGGACGCTTATTTTGCACTATTCCATTTCAATGCCCGTTTGGGATGATGAGCAGGAGCACCCACCGGTTGAATCGGGTCAAACGTCCAAACAGCGGTAAGTACCAAACGGTTTTTGATTTTCTTTTTTTGTATTAATAAATTCTTTTTTTATACCCTTAACCCATAAAATGGGTAAATAAGGGTATAATGGTTTTGTGCAAATGTATGTAACAGACAGAAGGAAACATCTCCGACCCCATAAAGTATATATATTCTTGATCAGCATCAACAGCCGAGTCGATCTAGCCATGTCTGTCTGTCCGTCTGTCTGTCTGTCCGTCTGTCTGTCTGTCTGTATGAACGCGCCGATCTCAGAGACTATAAGAGCTAGAGACTTCAAATTTGAAACTTAAGCTCTCCTAAACCATGAGAAGATCAAGTTTGTTTTGAATTTTCGATAACACTTCTGGTTTCCGATATACACATGTGATCGATAACACAAAAATCTTGAATTTCAAAATTGTGAAAATGAGATTTAAAACTACGGATAAAATAATGAACATTTAAATTTGATCAAAATTGGTTAAGAAACACCGGAGATATCGCAGTTTGAAGTTTGGTCATATTGGTCACTGATTTAACACACATAAGTAACTGTAAGCGTTAAGTATCGGGTTAAGGGTATGTCCTAGTCGGGATTTCTCGACTAGAGCCTCTTACTTGTTTATAACTATTTTAGATTGCTGGCATGGATACAAATGAAGATACCTGGAATATCAATCAACAACTTTACCAGAGATTGGACAACAGGCAGGCCAGTTGGTGCTTTGGTCGATGCCTGTGCACCGGGCCTGTGCCCCGACTGGGATCTTTGGGATCCTCAGCAGTCTGTGCGGAATGCCACGGAGGCCATGACTTTGGCCGATGCCTGGTTGGATGTGCGTCAACTTATCAAGCCCGAGGAGCAGGTCGATCCCAATGTCGATGAGCAATCGGTGATGACGTATTTGGCACAATACCCCAACTGCAAGCTAAAGGAAGGTGCGCCACTCAGACCCAAATCGGATCCAAATAGGTATGTTGTACATATTTTTTAAACTTTTCTAAAAGGTAAAGCATACTTTTAAACTGTTATTAAAATTGATTTTATTTTTATTTACAGCTATTTTCCAGTTATCGAAGCGCCCATAGTTGCTGTGTTTGATCCTGTCATTGAATCGGTTCCTGCTGAAGTTTATCCAATTCCTGTTCCTGCTGAGGCTCATCCCGGCTTTGAATCAACTCCTGTAGAGGTATATCCAGGTATTGAGTCTATACCAGCTGCAGTGCTTCCGGGCATTGAGGCAGTCCCCGTTGCGGTTCAACCTGGCACACGGCCACCAGGTCCTGTTGTTGGTGAACCAGCCGTCATAACTATGGAAACGTTGCCCATTGATGAAGGTAAGTTCGATGCAGTTTTTCTTATAATTATTTTAACGTTTATAACTTTTTGTTGCAGCTGATCATTTTGCTGAAATCGCTGAGCTTCGTGAAGGTTCAACGTTTCTGTTCACAGGCTTAGTTAGCCTTAATTGCAGCGGGTAAGTTGACTAATAACAAAAGGTTTTTCTAGTTTTAACTATTTTATATCCCCAGATTCGCCATCAACTTTGTGCATGGCAATAAAACGCGTGATATCGCTTTGCACATAAATCCCCGGTTTCCAGTTCAACGAATCATAACCAATACACAAATACGCAACGCTTGGGGTCGTGAGGAAGTGCCCACGTCGTTGCCTATTTTGTTTGGCAATGGCGAAAGGTTTGCCATTCAGGTGCTTGTTACACAAACATGTTATCTGATTGCCATCAATGGACATCATTCGTATCAGTATTCGCATCGTTTATCCTACCAAGCAGTTCGTTTCATTGAAGTGAAGGGTGATGTGGGAGAAGTTAGGACTCATAGCTCAATGGTGCGAGGATATCCACAAAGTTTCCTTGCGGTAAGTAAACATATATATATCTTTAAGATGATTAACTTATGTGAAACATTTATTTTCAGACACCCCCACATGTATATTTTGATGTGATGCCCATGTATCATTTTGCCGATGATGTTGCTGAAGTTGGACAACTTTGTGAAGGCGATAGTTTTAGCTTCAGTGGCACAATACCCAAGAATTGCAAAGAGTAAGTTTATCTAAAAATAATCATATATGTGTTGAAGACTAAACATTCCTTTTTATCCACAGATTCGAGATCAACTTTATGTGTAACAATGAATCATATGATTATGCATTCCATATGAAATCACGCTTCTCACAGAAACGTATCGTTCGCAACTCGCAAGTGCGTGGTGTTTGGGGTCATGAGAAGCAGAGCACCACACCGTATCGTCCACAGTAAAGATTTTCTATTCAAGTGCTTGTAACGGATTCGTGTTACCTCATATCGATCAATGGTCAACACTATACTCAGTATTCGCATCGTGTGCCCTTCGACGCCGTCTCCGTATTGGAAGTCAAAGGCAATGTTCAGGGTGTTCAAATGCATCGCACAGCGGTGCGGGGTTACCCACAACAAACACTCAAGAAGCCAATATTGTGATAAGGATTTTTGCTTTTCAAATTGTAAACATGTGGATCATAATGACATATATATTAAAGAAATACTTTATATTGAAAACATTTTGTACTCAACTTTCCTAAATGATTCTTCAACTTTATATAATAAGTAATAAGAACATTGGCCCATAGCCAACAAATGCCAAAGAAGTGTACACAAAATATTCAATTTGAAATGATTTACGAGTATGTCAGTGTCATATGTTTCCTTGTTACTGACTGCCTAGACACGTGTCGCCGCAGAGCAACCTGCTCTAATTAAATCAAAAGGTAGACTCAGAGACGAGACAAGACATGATTTCTTAGTCATAAGTATGTTCGAAGAATTTTTTAGACGCAACTCACACACACACTTACATACAGCCGCATGGAAATTCGAATATTTTCGAAATTATTTTGGTTGTCTCTTCGTATTCAGCAATATGGTTCTGGCCACGATGTGATGAGGCATTTTCGAAAGAATATTTTCAGTTGCTGCATTGACTTCCAAGTGTACGGTGGTTTCTATTTTGTCTCTCTCTACCCGTCAAGGCAAACGCGACGTATACGCAATCGAAAATAACGTGTAGTCGCAAACATATTGTATATATACATATACACTAAAGGTGCTGTCACACGAAGCAATTGTTTCAAGCAAGCAATGAATTTTCAGGCATTGACATATAAACAATTTCTGAAAGCTATTGCACAGAGCTATCAGACGAAGCAATAATTTTTAAGCAAGCAATGATTTTTTCATTTCAAAAATGCTCATTGCGTCGAGTCATTTCAGCAATTATTGCTACCTAGTCAGACGGAGCAATAGAAATACATTTCTGAAATTACTCTCTGCAATGAAATTTTCAAATTCAAATTTTTAATTTTATTTGTTTGATAAAGCAACCAAGGTGTTTTTTATTTATTGTATTTTTTTATTTGCTATCCACCACCTTGGCTATCAAAATATTATATCAATTATGAATAGTTGTGTTTTTGATAGAAAAACATGATAGATAGATCCTTGGTCAGGGTGAGAAAAGTGGTAAAAATGAAATGTTTTGTGCTTACATTTAAATTGGGTAGATGGCGTTTATGGTTTACAAATAGATTATGTAATGCGCCATCTGTCTTGCACCGAACGCACCGATCTCAGAGACTATAAGAGCTAGAGACTTTAAACTTAAAACTTAAACTCTCCTATACCATGAGAAGATCAAGTTTGCTTTAAATTTTCGATAACACTTCTGGTTTCCGATATACACATGTGATCGATAACACAAAAATCTTGAATTTCAAAATTGTGAAAATGAGATTTAAAACTACGGATAAAATAATGAACATTTAAATTTGATCAAAATTGGTTCACAAACACCGGAGATATCGCAGTTTGAAGTTTGGTCATATTGGTCACTGATTTAATACACATAAGTAACTGTAAGCGTTAAGTATCGGGTTAAGGGTATGTCTTAGTCGGGATTTCTCGACTAGAGCCTTCTTACTTGTTAATCTTACATGTGTTCAAGAATTTTGAGGGTTTAAAGTAATAAAAATATGTAATGATAACACTTCATCTTAACAACTATAACAAAAACTGATAGTGCTTGAGTGCATTAAGACATTGGGCTAGAAGGCGCAAACAATTCAGTTGATGATAAATCGGCCAAGTGAAAGCATTAATATTGCAGTGCGATAGGAAAAATTCCTAAAATCAAAGTTAGATTATAAACTCTTGAATACTAAACGGAAACGATGGAGGCTGAACAAAATCTTGGCGAGCATGCACAATGGAAACAAATCCAACAAAATACCTTTACCAGATGGGCCAATGAACATCTGAAGACCATCGGCAGTTCCATTGATAGCCTGGAAACGGATCTTTCGGATGGTCTACGTTTGATAGCACTTGTCGAAGTTTTGTCCCAGAAGCGTTTACCTCCACACAACGCACGTCCCACCTTCCGGGTTCAGAAATTGGAGAATGTTGCGGTCGCACTGAGATTCCTTCAAGAGGAAGGCATAAAGATTGTCAATATTGGTAAGTTTTATCTATGAATCATGCCAGTCGCTAGATTTATTCAACTTGACCTTGCAGATGCTTCAAATATTGTTGACGGCAATTTGAAACTGATAATGGGTTTGATATGGACGCTTATTTTGCACTATTCCATTTCAATGCCCGTTTGGGATGATGAGCAGGAGCACCCACCGGTTGAATCGGGTCAAACGTCCAAACAGCGGTAAGTACCAAACGGTTTTTGATTTTCTTTTTATACCCTTAACCCATAAAATGGGTAAATAAGGGTATAATGGTTTTGTGCAAATGTATGTAACAGACAGAAGGAAACATCTCCGACCCCATAAAGTATATATATTCTTGATCAGCATCAACAGCCGAGTCGATCTAGCCATGTCTGTCTGTCCGTCTGTCTGTCTGTCCGTCTGTCTGTCTGTCTGTATGAACGCGCCGATCTCAGAGACTATAAGAGCTAGAGACTTCAAATTTGAAACTTAAGCTCTCCTAAACCATGAGAAGATCAAGTTTGTTTTGAATTTTCGATAACACTTCTGGTTTCCGATATACACATGTGATCGATAACACAAAAATCTTGAATTTCAAAATTGTGAAAATGAGATTTAAAACTACGGATAAAATAATGAACATTTAAAAAATTTGATCAAAATTGGTTAAGAAACACCGGAGATATCGCAGTTTGAAGTTTGGTCATATTGGTCACTGATTTAACACACATAAGTAACTGTAAGCGTTAAGTATCGGGTTAAGGGTATGTCCTAGTCGGGATTTCTCGACTAGAGCCTCTTACTTGTTTATAACTATTTTAGATTGCTGGCATGGATACAAATGAAGATACCTGGAATATCAATCAACAACTTTACCAGAGATTGGACAACAGGCAGGCCAGTTGGTGCTTTGGTCGATGCCTGTGCACCGGGCCTGTGCCCCGACTGGGATCTTTGGGATCCTCAGCAGTCTGTGCGGAATGCCACGGAGGCCATGACTTTGGCCGATGCCTGGTTGGATGTGCGTCAACTTATCAAGCCCGAGGAGCAGGTCGATCCCAATGTCGATGAGCAATCGGTGATGACGTATTTGGCACAATACCCCAACTGCAAGCTAAAGGAAGGTGCGCCACTCAGACCCAAATCGGATCCAAATAGGTACATATTTTTTAAACTTTTCTAAAAGGTAAAGCATACTTTTAAACTGTTATTAAAATTGATTTTATTTTTATTTACAGCTATTTTCCAGTTATCGAAGCGCCCATAGTTGCTGTGTTTGATCCTGTCATTGAATCGGTTCCTGCTGAAGTTTATCCAATTCCTGTTCCTGCTGAGGCTCATCCCGGCTTTGAATCAACTCCTGTAGAGGTATATCCAGGTATTGAGTCTATACCAGCTGCAGTGCTTCCGGGCATTGAGGCAGTCCCCGTTGCGGTTCAACCTGGCACACGGCCACCAGGTCCTGTTGTTGGTGAACCAGCCGTCATAACTATGGAAACGTTGCCCATTGATGAAGGTAAGTTCGATGCAGTTTTTCTTATAATTATTTTAACGTTTATAACTTTTTGTTGCAGCTGATCATTTTGCTGAAATCGCTGAGCTTCGTGAAGGTTCAACGTTTCTGTTCACAGGCTTAGTTAGCCTTAATTGCAGCGGGTAAGTTGACTAATAACAAAAGGTTTTTCTAGTTTTAACTATTTTATATCCCCAGATTCGCCATCAACTTTGTGCATGGCAATAAAACGCGTGATATCGCTTTGCACATAAATCCCCGGTTTCCAGTTCAACGAATCATAACCAATACACAAATACGCAACGCTTGGGGTCGTGAGGAAGTGCCCACGTCGTTGCCTATTTTGTTTGGCAATGGCGAAAGGTTTGCCATTCAGGTGCTTGTTACACAAACATGTTATCTGATTGCCATCAATGGACATCATTCGTATCAGTATTCGCATCGTTTATCCTACCAAGCAGTTCGTTTCATTGAAGTGAAGGGTGATGTGGGAGAAGTTAGGACTCATAGCTCAATGGTGCGAGGATATCCACAAAGTTTCCTTGCGGTAAGTAAACATATATATATCTTTAAGATGATTAACTTATGTGAAACATTTATTTTCAGACACCCCCACATGTATATTTTGATGTGATGCCCATGTATCATTTTGCCGATGATGTTGCTGAAGTTGGACAACTTTGTGAAGGCGATAGTTTTAGCTTCAGTGGCACAATACCCAAGAATTGCAAAGAGTAAGTTTATCTAAAAATAATCATATATGTGTTGAAGACTAAACATTCCTTTTTATCCACAGATTCGAGATCAACTTTATGTGTAACAATGAATCATATGATTATGCATTCCATATGAAATCACGCTTCTCACAGAAACGTATCGTTCGCAACTCGCAAGTGCGTGGTGTTTGGGGTCATGAGAAGCAGAGCACCACACCGTATCGTCCACAGTAAAGATTTTCTATTCAAGTGCTTGTAACGGATTCGTGTTACCTCATATCGATCAATGGTCAACACTATACTCAGTATTCGCATCGTGTGCCCTTCGACGCCGTCTCCGTATTGGAAGTCAAAGGCAATGTTCAGGGTGTTCAAATGCATCGCACAGCGGTGCGGGGTTACCCACAACAAACACTCAAGAAGCCAATATTGTGATAAGGATTTTTGCTTTTCAAATTGTAAACATGTGGATCATAATGACATATATATTAAAGAAATACTTTATATTGAAAACATTTTGTACTCAACTTTCCTAAATGATTCTTCAACTTTATATAATAAGTAATAAGAACATTGGCCCATAGCCAACAAATGCCAAAGAAGTGTACACAAAATATTCAATTTGAAATGATTTACGAGTATGTCAGTGTCATATGTTTCCTTGTTACTGACTGCCTAGACACGTGTCGCCGCAGAGCAACCTGCTCTAATTAAATCAAAAGGTAGACTCAGAGACGAGACAAGACATGATTTCTTAGTCATAAGTATGTTCGAAGAATTTTTTAGACGCAACTCACACACACACTTACATACAGCCGCATGGAAATTCGAATATTTTCGAAATTATTTTGGTTGTCTCTTCGTATTCAGCAATATGGTTCTGGCCACGATGTGATGAGGCATTTTCGAAAGAATATTTTCAGTTGCTGCATTGACTTCCAAGTGTACGGTGGTTTCTATTTTGCTCTCTCTCTACCCGTCAAGGCAAACGCGACGTATACGCAATCGAAAATAACGTGTAGTCGCAAACATATTGTATATATACATATACATTAAAGGTGCTGTCACACGAAGCAATTGTTTCAAGCAAGCAATGAATTTTCAGGCATTGACATATAAACAATTTCTGAAAGCTATTGCACAGAGCTATCAGACGAAGCAATAATTTTTAAGCAAGCAATGATTTTTTCATTTCAAAATGCTCATTGCGTCGAGTCATTTCAGCAATTATTGCTACCTAGTCAGACGGAGCAATAGAAATACATTTCTGAAATTACTCTCTGCAATGAAATTTTCAAATTCAAATTTTTAATTTTATTTGTTTGATAAAGCAACCAAGGTGTTTTTTATTTATTGTTTTTTTTTATTTGCTATCCACCACCTTGGCTATCAAAATATTATATCAATTATGAATAGTTGTGTTTTTGATAGAAAAACATGATAGATAGATCCTTGGTCAGGGTGAGAAAAGTGGTAAAAATGAAATGTTTTGTGCTTACATTTTAATTGGGTAGATGGCGTTTATGGTTTACAAATAGATTATGTAATGCGCCATCTGTCTTGCACCGAATGCATTATTTTATCTATTTGTAAACGATAAACTTGAAAATTAGAGATATATGGCGCTATGCATTGAATTGCGTGCTAAAGGAGATGATTTCTTCAAAAATTATGTCCGCGTGTCAAATGACGATTTCCTGATCATTTGTGAAAAAGTGCGGAAGCTTATTCAACGTCAAGACACAAATATGCGTATGGCCATAACAGTTGAGGAGAGAGTTTAATGTTTAGAAATGTTTAGAATTTCAAGACTATCAATTAGCACCATAGTGCCGCAAGTGTGCGAAGCAATTTATAAAACACTAGCTGCGGCCCCGCCCGCGTTGCGAACGTTCTACATTCGACTCTTGAGCGTGTACCTGAGAGTTTCTCTGATTTTGTTCAGCAAGGCGTTGTAAACGTTCAGGTGAAGATTCTCCCATACGACATATTCTTGCTGCACGTGCTCGAGAACTATGTTTAGAAAGTTGAGACTTTTCTCTTTTAGGCATATTCGAATGTTTAAGAAAATTTTAATAGCGTGTAATATTTTAGGTCTGAAAAGAACTGTTGTTAAGCTCTGAGAAGAATTTTTACGTAGGTGTAGTTTTGAAAGATGTCAGTGCATCAGAAGTACAGATAATATTTAACTAAAGAAATTATTGAAGAGCTTCTCTATAAACAACATTTGAGGTAACACTATTTTCTGGTAGCAAAATATACTGATGGTCGGGAGCCCCGACCCGTGATAGGCCAACGTAAAGTTGCCCATGCGTAAAACATTCTTTTCTTAAATCTATTCCTACTAACTTAAATGTTTGGCCTTGGGATTTGTTTATCGTTAGTGCAAAAGAAATTTTTACAGGGAATTGGATCCTTTTGAAGGGTATAGGCATATCGGTAGGGATCATGGGTATTCTTGGTATATGAGCTAATTCACCAGCTGCAGGGCCGGTGATAATCTTCGCTACTATTACATTATCTTTTAGCTCCTTTATAAGAAGTCTCGTGCCATTACACATGTTGGGGGGCTTAAATTTCTCAGAAGCATTATCGGCGTGCCAGCTTTTAGCGACAGTTCATGAGGTGGTAGTCCAGCGGGGTTAAGTGAATTTAAAAATTCCTGGGGGTAGTGCACTACGTCCTCGATGTTAGTGACGGTGTCTATGGATTTATAGCACTTAATTTCACCTGGTACTTTCTGGATGATTAAATTGTTTATTTCGTTGACTGTTTCATTCCTGGGAGAAACTATTGCTCTACAACACAGCCAACGAAAATCATTTTGGTGCAAGTTTTCGATGTCAGGATATATAGCATCTATCAGACTGTCTAAATTATGGACTATTTGGCCTAGAGATTCATCCAAAGTAACCGCATAATCGGTGCCCAAATTTAAAGATGGAAAAATTCCTTCTCCAAGTTTCAGCAGCTGTTGTGGAAAATTGCTATGCGTGTTTCCATGTAGATGAGCTCTCATATTGGTGCGCAAATTTAAGTGTTGAACAGATGTCCAAAGGTTGGATGATTTCAAACATGCCTTCATAATATCTGCTCGAGTACCTCTGTTGACGACTGGAAGCGTTTGTCGGAAATCTCCAGCAAATACAAAAGTGACACCACCCATGACATTAGCAGAGCTTCGGAGGTCTCTTAAAGTTCGGTCCACGGCCTCCACATGAGCTCTATGACTCAAGGTGCATTCATCCCATATTACCAACGACGCGTCTTGCAGCAACTTACCAAGAGGCCCATTTTTCCGAATAGAGCACGTAGACCGTTGATCTAAAGATACGGATAGCGGGAGTTTAAACGTAGAGTGAGCCGTTTTTCCTTCGCTCAAGAGAGTTGCAGCAATTCCTGACGAAGCAACTGCAATCGCTATCTTCCCAGATTGTCGTATCTTAGCAAGTATCAAATTTGCGAGAATAGTCTTTCCGGTGCCTCCTGGTGCGTCCAAAAAAATAACCTCCCCATGTTATTGTTGACGCTGTCCACAATAGTCTCATAAGCATGTCTTTGATCTGGTACTAATTTTGGCAGATTGTCATTAACAAACGCTGTTAGATCACTTCTGGTATACTGTTGTACCATTGTGTCAATAGTATCATTCTGGGTACGAACGGGAGACGGTAATCCAAAATCACTTAAATTTTTTTCGTTTAATTCTATAAGCTTGTTTTCTATTTCAATTAATCCTTCATTATAAATGACTTCAGTGAAGGGTAAAGTGTTGTCCTGATTTTGTTGTCTGATACGATGTCTAATGTCTTCACAAAACTGATCTTTGAAAGTATCCCATAACTTAAATGGTTCCGATGGTTGACAAAATAAAAGTATGACTACGAACAACTCCCTTAGTTTTTTTGGACAATTTGAGATTGAAGCTTCGCTTAAAGTGTTACCCCAATGGTCATCGTTTTCAAGTAAACCTCGGTCACGGCAAGCTGCTTGATACGTCTCTTTGACAATTCCGTTTACAGTTTTAAGGTGCGCAAATGAGGTCGGACCGCGTACGTGGTGCAGTAGAATCCTAAGATAAAAACACTCTGATTGGGATGGATGTATCACGTAGACTCTACCTAAAGCGGCATCTTTTTTATCCCCGGATGTCCAACTACATCTTCACCACGCCTTCTTCTAGAGAATTTATTATTTGCCCATGTATAGAATTGCGGGACTTCATGATACAGTAAAGTTTTCGCGAATTCATCTTCATTACAGAGAGCGAAAAATGAGAGTAATGTGGTATTGCGTGTGTTTTGGACAACTTGATGAGCTGTCACTGTTGTAAAATACACCCTTTGACGGTTCTCTAGATGAACGGCCATATGCACTACAGTAGGATGCCGGTCGTGAACGGGAAATTCAAATATTCGCCAGACAGCTTCAGATGTGCTTATGTACCTACCATTTAAATAGTTTTCGACCTCATCGTGTGGGTTTCTAAGGCTAAAAGTTGCCTGATCTGAACCTTTATTTATGTACTTACAAATATATTTTATGGCTTGGACAGAGTGGCAATACTCCACGTTTATATGAGCGTTGAAAGTTTTACTGAGTAGAGGGGAGTACGGAACAATCCACCTATTATCTATCGTCACCATGTTGCCCCTGATTTGCAGCGTAGTGCTCCGCCCGCCATTTCCTGTATCGCGCCTACGATAAACTGGATACCCATCCTCTCCGGTCTGGGTATCATTTATGAATCGGCGAGGGTATTTTTTTGTGCAGACACCGTTCTTCATGCATGGTGCAGCTATATTATGTTCTCCACAGGGTCCATGCACCATATTTTTAATTATAATGTCGTAAAGTACCGGATCAAGTTGTTGATCGGGTAGCTCTGCAACTATGACACTGTCGATCTCATCTGGTTGTATTTTTGTTTCTAGCCAGAACAACAAATGACAATGAGGTAAACCACGCTGTTTAAAGCCGAAAAGTATGCACCGGCACCTGTAACTCCCCATCCAAGCAGTGTTCTCTCTCTCCATAACTCTAATGTAATTATGTTAACCATAATATTGTAATTATGTTAGCAGCCTGCTGAGTAAGCTCAACAGGCTGTTACATTTAGTACAAATTCAACATTAAAACGAATTACAACCTACCAAAAAACCGCGCGTTATTCTTTTTAAACCGCTCTCTAACGCATTTTTAATACAAAGGTATTAAAATACTTGTATCGTGTGTGCATCAATTGTTTTTCACCCCTCCACGATTTTACATGGTCCTTCGAGCCGGATAATTTGATTGGAAACTATCCCTCGCCCCAGCTTGCTACGGTGGAAAATACACATCACTACATACATACCCAACACCTCTACACCACAAAAAAAGAACAGATAAGTAATATAATTTGCCCCTTTAATTCATATTACTGTCCATGTGCATTTCATCTATTAAATATTAAACGCAGTTTAATATTCTCCAATATATTTGGTATTTGCACATTGTCCGATTTTTTTTGTCTGTTCTTGCGTTTTCGTTATCCGCACTCATCCGTTTTTTTCTGGCGCCACTTGAACATACATATGTACGTACATATGTATGTACGTGGACCTGTGCTCACAATTTTGTCCAAATATATAAACGCGTCATATTTATGTGCGTTTTTAATTGTGTCCAACTTCCAACTTTTGCCCTTTTTGTGAATATATGCATACATACATATATGTATGTACATATATTTATAACATAAAAGTGCAGAAGAAACTAACAAGTGTTCTCTCTTAATCCGCCACCACTTGTACCTCCACAAAATTAAACATATTAACATATTTATAACAAGTGATTATACATATATTTGACTTCAAAACGTTAACCTTGGTTTGACCTACTGGCTGTCAAGTCAAAGCTCTCATACATACATACATATCCAAATCAACGGTGACACTCAACGCATACTCAAAAACACATATACACGTACATTCATACATATGCTGTGGTCACTGACTCCAGCTAGCTGCAGCTGTCCAAGTGTGTTTACCGCTGCACATGTTTTGTATACCCTGCACTTTTGTTGAAACAAGTGGGGTATATGCGTTTCCGAGTCAACTTGCATAATTTCTCAGACACCCTTCCGCAAGTGGGGTATATCCGTCCGTGCAATACTTTGCTCGATAAGTGTGGCATATCCGACTGCGAGACACTTTGTTAATAAAAATATTATAAAAAAAAAAATAAATAATAATAATAATTTTTTTTGTTCCAAATAAACATTCTCACTGCCTCCAGATAAGTGTGGCATATCCGACTGCGCAACACTTTGTTAAAAAAAAAAAAAATAATACAATTTTTTTTGTTGTTCCAAATACATTTCTCCACCTTGTTGTGTGTGAGAAAATATCCGACTGCGCAATACTCTGTTTATATAAAAAAAAAAAAAATAAAAATAAAATAAAATACTTAAAATTTTTATTATTTTATTACTCCACTTATTTTATTATTCCAAATAAACATTTCCACTGCCATATATAACCAAAGCTGGTATATTTTGTTGTTTATTTTTCCTGGAATTTGTTTTTTTTTGTTTGTTTTTTATTTACTCCAAATAAAAAACAATTATCCGTGTCCGTTTCCGACATTACCCTAAGCTGGTATTTTTTTTTGTTTTTTGGTATTTTTCTCGGAATTTTCCGTTCTGATGAACAAATAAAGTCCCGTTCATACGCACCACTGTATATCTTTGGATTCCTTGTACCTTGTGTGAACGTTTTCGGCTCCGTAGAGAGCATATTATGTCTGAAGGCTCCAAGCAACAAGAGACACGTCGTCTTTCCGTCCGTCGCTCTTCCTCCTCAGGCGCTCGCAGCTCTTCAGCGCCAAGCGAAAAAGCCAGTTTAAGCTACTCCAAACTTCCGTCTGAATCAGAACAGTCCGCTGTCCAATCCAAATCACTAGCTATCACTCAATCCAAGCTTAAGGCAGAGAGTGTAGCAACTCAAGACAGCGTCCGTGTAACAAGACAAACTGCACAAAAAATAGCTGACAACTCCAAAATGGCGCTGAATGCCTTTATTGCCGTTTCGGACAGATTGAGCCAATTTGAAGCGAGATTTGCAAGCTCAGCAGGCGCATCGTTGTTCACATTACAGGTGCGTCGGGATCAAATCCGATCCTTATGGGAAAAATAGAGCTTGCGTTCGAGCAAGGTTCCCAAACCATAACGCAAGGCGCCGGGTCCAGCGACGATCTTGGCTATCTCCGAGATCTTGCGATTCTAACCAACAAGTATGAGCATTGCTATTCCATATATGAGCGGTGCGTAGCTCAGTTAAGCGAAAGCATAGACGCAGTTTCCACGCAAAATAAGCAACCCCAATCCTCTTCTCCTTCCATGTCAAGAGGATGTAGTCTTCCCCCAATTGACACAGAAGTCTTTGATGGAGACTATCTGCGTTGGCCCACTTTTCGGGATTTATTCACAGCAATCTATATAAACAATGCTAGATTGTCCCCAGTCGAGAAACTGTTTCATCTCAATGCTAAGACAAGCGGCGAGGCAAGGGGTATTGTTTCTAAATCTCCTTTAACAAATGACGGTTTTCACTCCGCGTGGCAGAATCTTTCCGAAAGATTCGAAAACAAGCGGCTGTTAGTGAACAGCCAACTCCGAATTCTTTTTAATTTACCGTCCGTTTCCCAAGAGTCTGGAACTGCACTGAAAGAGCTACAGAGCACAATCCAAGGGTGTTTGACAGCCTTCGAGCTAGCAAAGGTCAGCATCGACAATTGGGATTGTTTGCTCGTATTCCTATGCTCGTCCAGACTTCCGAAACTTACCCTATCCTTGTGGGAACAGTCTCTCCACAACAAGTCCGATATTCCGACCTGGGCAGAATTTAATGCTTATTTAACTGAGCGCCATCGCACTTTGGAAGCGATTGAGGATATGAGGCCTATGAGCGGTCCAAATCACTCCAATCCAATCCAATCCAAGAAAAAGATCAACTCCTTCGAAGCAAAGGTTAAGGTAAAGGCACAACCAGCCAAGCCCAATTCTACCTGCAAGCTCTGTTCCAAAGAGCCCCATCCAATTCGTTTATGCCCCCGGTTTCTGCAAATGACAGTACCGGATCGGGCCTCCTACATAAAGCAGCAGCAGCTTTGTCTAAACTGTTTTGCCAGAGGACATCAGCTGAAAGAGTGCCCAAGTAGCCATAACTGCTATACGTGCAAAGGTCGCCACAATACACTGTTGCATCGTGGCGACCCTCCTACCCAGTCGACCACCAGGTCGTCTTTAAGTACTGCTGCCGCTCCATACCTGCCAAATGTTCCAATACAGTCCACTCCTGAGCAAAGTTCGGCAAACATCCACAATTACTTCACGTCGAACACGCAAGGTGTTCTATTAGGCACAGCCATAATTAACATATGCCACCTTGGCACTAGTTATAAAGCTCGTGCGTTGATTGATTCTGGTTCCGAAGCAACATTCATTTCTGAACGAATGTTTAGAATCATCAACCTCCCGTTCAAACGTGTGACAGCCCAAGTTGCCGGACTTAACCAAGCAGTGTCAGCCAATCCTGAGAAGTTATGTCACTTCAATATTGGATCCCCAACAAAGCCGAGAGTTCGCATTGAAGCATCGGCGTTTGTTCTTCCTAGCGTGGCAGGAACCCTCCCTTCGCATCCGATTCCCGGAAGTACCTTGCGAGGACTGCCCAATATTCCGTTAGCTGACCCTCTCTTCTACAAGAGCTCGCAGATAGATGTACTTTTAGGTGCAGATATCCTTCCATCAATCCTACTTGGCGGCTCGATTCCTAATATTTGCGGTGCGCTATTGGGTCAAGAAACCATTTTCGGTTGGATTCTTACCGGCCCAATTCCTACCTGTGCTTCATCCTCTATCTCCGCGTTTTCAACCCGTGTCATGGTCAAATTAGACCAACGGTTGGATAACCTCCTCACAAAGTTTTGGGAGGTGGAGGATCTCCCAAAGAAGCCAGTAAAAGAGTCTGATGCCATTTGCGAAGACATCTTTATGCGCACCACAACTAGAGATGAGAGTGGCAAATATATTGTCACACTCCCCTTCAAAAATCCTGATCACATCAACTTAGGACATTCAAGGTCAATCGCACTGGCTCAGTTTCTGAGAAACGAGAACCGTTTAAACAGAAACATTCCATTAAAAGAGCAGTACGAGTCCGTGATCCAGGAGTATCTGGACTTAGGTCATATGAGACAAGTCCCCCTTCTATAGATACTGGGAACTTTTACCTTCCGCACCATGCTGTCTTTAAACCAGACAGCACTACGACAAAAGTTCGCGTTGTATTCAATGCCTCCAGTCAATCCACAAACGGTAATAGCCTGAATGATGTCCTCCATGCAGGTCCCGTTTTACAATCTGATTTAACTATTCAGATCTTGAAATGGCGTTTTTTCCGTTACGGCTTCAACGCTGACATTACTAAAATGTATCGTCAGATTTTAGTAAAGCCCATCCACACGCCTTTTCAGAGGATCCTCTACCGTAATTCCAACCAAGAGCTTTGTGATTATGAGCTTAATACTGTTACGTTTGGGGTAAATTGCGCGCCATTCCTGGCAATTCGCGTGTTGCAGCAGCTCGCTAAAGACGTATTAGCTAAATTTCCGCGTGCTAGTGACATCATTTCCAACTACATGTATGTTGACGATGTACTAGCAGGAGCACACTCCAAGCAATGCGCGATTTCCAGTATCAAGGAACTCCAAGAAGCTATGGGTACAGCGGGGTTTCCACTTCGCAAGTGGACTTCCAATGAAATGGAGCTGCTTCGCGACATTCCTAAAGACCACCGGTTAAGAGAGGATTTTCTAGAACTTGATGAGGCTAGCGTTGCTAAGACATTAGGGATCCGATGGCAAGCAAACACCGACGAGTTCTTCTTTGCGCCTTCGAACATAGCGACAAAGAGTTCGTTCACAAAACGTGAAGTCTTGTCGGAGATAGCCAAGCTCTTCGATCCAGCGGGATGGCTGGCACCTGTCATCGTTCGCGCGAAGATTTTCATGCAGGAAATCTGGCTTCACGAGCTTGGCTGGGATGATCCGTTGCCGTCTGAATTGGTTCAGCGATGGGAAGAATTCCTCTCCTGTCACCCCCGTCTTGGCGATATTCGAATACCACGATGGGTCGCCTATCAGCCAAAAGCGACCATCCAAATTCATGGCTTCTGCGACGCCTCCCAAAAGGCATACGGAGCAGCGCTGTATGTTCGCGTGGAAGCGGGTCTCCAAGTGTCAGTCCACCTCTTAACGTCCAAGACCAGAGTAGCTCCAGTCAAAACAGTGTCACTGCCGCGACTCGAGCTGTGCGGAGCCGTTCTACTCGCAGAGTTGTCCTCAGCCCTCATCCCTCAAATGCCAGTTGAGAATTGCAAATTGTTTCATTGGACGGATTCAACAATTGTTCTTGCCTGGCTTCGCAAATCTCCATGTTCCTGGACAACGTTCGTCGCCAACCGCATTTCTAAAATCGGCCAAGCAACCGATTGTCAATCGTGGTCTCACGTACGGTCAGAGGACAATCCAGCTGACTTAGCCAGCCGCGGAGTTTCGCCACAGGAGCTGAAGGACAGCCATCTGTGGTGGAATGGACCTGATTGGTTAGGCTTGCCTCAAGAGCAATGGCCAGTCCCAGCTGACTCGTGTCTGGAGACTGACATAGAGCAGCGTCCCATTAAAGTCCACATTGCGGAGCTGTCTCCATCAGATCCTCTTGACCGCTTCTCCGACTTCGGCAGAGCATTACGGGTTCTCGCCTACGTTTTTAGATTCTTCAAACGGTGCCGTAATCCCTCGGTGCTGTTCCCATCTCAGCAACTTCAAAACAGTGAGCTTAAAGGAGCTCAAGAGCAACTCATTGTCTTAACGCAACGCAACTCATACTCAAGGGAGTATAAGTGCCTTCGTGACAAGCATGGCTTGCCACCTTCCAGTCCCATACTCAATTTTAACCCATTCCTTGATCCAAAAGGAATCATGCGAGCTTCCGGTCGAATCAGCAGATCGTGCAATTTAAATTACGATGAACGCCATCCTATTATCCTCCCATACTCGTGTGCGTTTAGTCGTTTACTCGTCCAATTCACGCATCGGATCTCGCTGCATGGCGGAAATCAACTAATGATGCGCCTTATTCGTTCCAAGTACTGGATTCCGAAGCTCAAGAAGCTTATTACATCCATGACCAATTCCTGTCGAGTCTGCGTGGTGTACCGAAAAAGGCTTCAAACGCAGCTCATGGGCTGTTTGCCGGAAGAGAGGTCGACTTTTTCACGCCCGTTTACGCACACTGGTATTGACTTTGCTGGGCCGTTCGACATTAAGAATTACACCGGTCGTGCCTGCCTTATCACCAAAGGCTATGTATGTGTCTTTGTGTGCTTCAGCACAAAGGCAATCCATCTTGAAGCCACATCCGACTTAACTACGGACAAATTCCAAGCAGCGTTTGCTCGTTTTATAGCAAGACGCGGCTGCCCGTCCGAAGTTTACTCCGACAATGGCAAGACGTTTGTTGGAGCCTCGAGAGCCTTTGCTCGAGATTTCCTGGAGGCTACCAAAAAGCAAGTCGAAACAAAGCACAGTCTCTCGTGGCATTTCAATCCACCAGGTGCGCCTCACATGGGCGGCCTGTGGGAAGCCGGCGTCAAAAGCTTTAAGACGCTATTTTACAAGTCGACCTCATCTTTTAAATACACTTTTGAAGAGCTTTCCACCCTCCTCTCCAAGATTGAAGCCTGCCTTAATTCGAGACCAATCTCCCCTCTGTCCGAGGACGTGACGGATTTGTTGGCTCTGACTCCAGGGCACTTCTTAGTAGGGGGCCCACTTCTTTCCGTGACGGAGCCAGAGATAAAAGGAAATGCGGCATCAATCCTCAATAGATGGCAACGACTTAAGGCTCTCAATCAACACTTCTGTTTCCGTTGGAAGGAAGAGTACTTGAAGGAGTTGCACAAAAGAAACAAATGGCAATTACCTGAGAAGAACCTGAAGCAAGGTGACATGGTAATTATCAAGGAGGATAACCTTCCATCACACGAATGGCGCTTGGGACGCGTCAAGGAAACTTACCCGGGACAAGATGACCAGGTCCGAGTGGTCGACGTGCTTACGACCCGCGGAGTTATTAAGAGGCCAGTGGCCAAACTTATCCTCCTTCCACTCCTTTCCGAGTCCAATCCAACTTCTGTGTCAAAATCGTGACTAGTCGTTTCACTAACTAATATGTGTGTTTTATGTTTTTCCAGAACCTCCTCACGACGCAACATGGCACCAACCAAGGCAAAAAAGCAAACACAGAGGCCGCGTGGCACAGCATCCTTCCGTTGCCGTGTGTGCCGAGGGGTCCACGCCCTAAAAAGTGCCAACGCTTCATGCACTTAACTGCAGAGAAGCGTCTCCGGGCAGTGCTTATCAATAAGTACTGTCCTAATTGCCTAGCACACCAGCACTCGGGGCGTTCGTGCAGGAGCGGCGACAATGCCGCGTTTGTGGTGGTGAACACCACACCTTGCTCCATCTAGAGGAGGAGAGCTCGCCCCGTTCCCCGTCAACAAGCAGATCGCCCCGTTCCAGATCCAGATCGCCCGTCGTCAGGAGAAGCGCATCGACCAGGAACCATTCACCCGTCCGAGTGCGTCCGTCAACGCCACCCTCAGTTGGAGGGATCACAATTTTGCCTACTGTGACGGCTATCGTTGCGGTAGGTGAAAAATCCTTTAGACTGCGAGCCTTGATTGATCCGTGCAGTCGTGTCAGCCGCATTGACGCCTCTTTTGCAAAGGCATTGGGCCTTTCCGCAACCTGGCTCAATGCGGGTGAACGAGTCACGGCTCGCATAAAATCCATCAGTGGTCCCTTCGACCGAGAGGTGCGACTGTGCATTGAGGACGACTTCAAATTCCTGACACCGGACGCGCTGATAGACGAGGCATACCGGAAAGGCGTGGCCAACATTGTCCTAGCAGACGACGGATGGTTTAAGCCATCGCCGGTCAGCTTGGTGCTAGGCGCCGATGTTTACAGCCTGATCATACAGCCAGGAGTGCTTCCAACCGATCACGGCTTAGTGATCCAGAATACCGTGTTTGGGTGGATCCTGTCCGGAGTTTACAGTCAGTAAAATCCGCTCCCCCTCCATTCATTTTTTTCGCAATTATATTGCAAGGGGGCGGAATGTTTAAAGCCGAAAAGTATGCACCGGCACCTGTAACTCCCCATCCAAGCAGTGTTCTCTCTCTCCATAACTCTAATGTAATTATGTTAACCATAATATTGTAATTATGTTAGCAGCCTGCTGAGTAAGCTCAACAGGCTGTTACATTTAGTACAAATTCAACATTAAAACGAATTACAACCTACCAAAAAACCGCGCGTTATTCTTTTTAAACCGCTCTCTAACGCATTTTTAATACAAAGGTATTAAAATACTTGTATCGTGTGTGCATCAATTGTTTTTCACCCCTCCACGATTTTACACACGCTTTTGCCACTCCACACTTGCCATATAACATTTGACTTTGCCAAATATTTGTTCTTTAACAAAAAATTTGATGAATTTCTTCATCTTTAAATGAAATACACGTGAAAGTATGTCATGACGGTCGAAAGACCGCTGTCCTGGTAGCAGCTCCGCTTTAATTTCAGGCCATTCGGGGTTACATGTTAAAGTGACAAATAAGTCAGGTCTACCATAATTTCGGACGTACGTCATCGCGTCCTGCGTTTTCTCGTGCATGAAACGCGGAGAACCCGTAAATGACGATGGCAATATGACATGTTGACCGGTATTTAATGGATTAACATTTGCGTCATGATTTAAGGCATCTCTGAGATGAATGTAGTCGTCAGCCCTCAGTCTTTGTTGATTTCGAGAAATATAATTTAATCTTTCCGATATCATTTTCGCCATCATGTCAACACAATATTGACTAAATAAGTCTCTGTAATAATGTAACGGATTAAAAGAGTTACTTCTTATCAATAATCTAAATGCATAAAATTGCATACACGAAACAGTTTTATTACGCGCAGAACCCTGCTGAGGGATAGTCAAATAATAACCGTCTTCTCCTGTCACAAACATAATAGGATACTGTAGTGGATCATAGGAGCGATGTAGCTCAGAAACTCTTTTGAGTGGTCCGTCTCTACAGTGTAAGACTATATCCCTGGGACCATTCTCTTCATCGACCAAGAGAACGGCTACCTCGTTTACAGTAGGAGCATTATATCTGCCTCTGTGTGCTGTCTGTGGAGTGCGATCCGAATGAATAATTAACTTTAAATTATTTGAAGAGATACGTTCTAAGTTTTGTTTAAAACTTTGTATATAGACGTTATGATTATTCAAAGCGGTCTGTAATTCGCGAATTAAATCCATTTTTAAGGTTGACGCGATGCTTGATCGCAACGACAACTGGTCTGCATCCGAAATAAAATATATTTGCAAGAACTGTTGGTTTTGGCCTGATGGTGGTAAAAGGCTACCAATGAGATGATACACCTGTCCTTGAACTTTAAAAGTGGGCATAAAATTTCGTTCCCTGATTTCTTTTGCACCAAACGAAGTCATTTGAGAAAGACTATTGTATTTGCGCATGTTTGTTAAAAAATGACCAGATAATGGATGGTTATTAGTTAACAAATTCTTTATTGGTTGTGGCGGCTCCTGAAGGTTAGGAAGACAAACTTTACCTGAGGCACAGCACAAACCCTTAGGCTCGTCCGCCCATTTCATGGCAGAGCAGTTAGAGCAGATCTTATTCATAGCTCCGATTTGGACAGACGTTTGTTGTGCATAATCAACCTGCGGGTCATATCTGAAAGCCAGTCTGTTGCTGTTAGCTAAAATTCGATTGCGAACCCTATTTGTGGACAACTGCTGTCTCTCTGCCTGAGCTCCAAGTCGCTGCAAGCGCTCGTCACTCGACTCTATTTCGCGCAACTGAGAGGACCTTAAATTTTGTTCATGAAGGCGTTGAACACGCTCCAGGCTCGACTCTCGTGCACGTATCTCAGAGGTTCTCAAATTTTGTTGTGCAAGGCGTTGCGAACGATCTACACTCGACTCTGTTTCGCGCAACTGAGAGGACCTTAAATTTTGTTTATGAAGGCGTTGAACACGCTCCAGGCTCGACTCTCGTGCACGTATCTCAGAGGTTCTCAAATTTTGTTGTGCAAGGCGTTGCGAACGATCTACACTCGACTCTGTTTCGCGCAACTGAGAGGACCTTAAATTTTGTTCATGAAGGCGTTGAACACGCTCCAGGCTCGACTCTCGTGCACGTATCTCAGAGGTTCTCAGATTTTGTTGTGCAAGGCGTTGCGAACGATCTACACTCGACTCTCTTTCGCGCAACTGAGAGGTCCTCAGATTTTGTTGAGCAAGGCGTTGCGAACGTTCTACACTCGACTCTGTTTCGCGCAACTGAGAGGTCCTTGTATTTTGTTCATGAAGACGTTGGAAAAGCTCCAGCCTCGACTCTCGTGCACGTATTTCAGAGGTTCTCAGATTTTGTTGTGCAAGGCGTTGCGAACGATCTACACTCGACTCTATTTCGCGCAACTGAGAGGTCCTTAGATTTTGTTGAGCAAGACGTTGCGAACGTTCTGCACTCGACTCTATTTCGCGCAAATGAGAGGCTCTCAGATTTTGTTGTGCAAGGCGTTGCGAACGTTCTACACTCGACTCTGTTTCGCGCAACTGAGAGGTCCTTATATTTTGTTCATGAAGACGTTGAACACGCTCCAGCCTCGACTCTCGTGCACGTATTTCAGAGGTTCTCAGATTTTGTTGTGCAAGGCGTTGCGAACGTTCCACACTCGACTCTCGTGTGCGTACCTGAGTGTTTCTCTGATTTTGTTCAGCAAGGCGTTGTGAACGTTCAGGTGAAGATTCTCCCATACGACTCATTCTTGTTGCACGTGTTCGAGAAGTATGTTTTGAAAGTTGAGACCTGGCCCTTTTAGGCATTTTTGTTTTTTTAAGAAAATGTTAAAAGAGTGTAAAATAAGCTCTGAAAAGAACTGTTGTTTAGCTCTGAGAAGAACTTATGCGTATGTGTAGTTGTAAGCAGGTCCGTCCAGAAAGACAGGATGTGTAAAATAAGCTCTGAAAAGAACTGTTGTTTAGCTCTGAGAAGAACTTATGCGTATGTGTAGTTGTAAGCAGGTCCGTCCAGAAAGACAGGATGTGTAAAATAAGCTCTGAAAAGAACTGTTGTTTAGCTCTGAGAAGAACTTTTGCGTATGTGTAGTTGTAAGCAGGAATGTCCAGAAAGAGAAGATTTGACAGATGTGCTCGTAGCTCGTTAACGGCGCCAACATTTTCATTGGTACTCTTTGCGTTGAAGCTTAAACCACTTGTGAATTATAAGCCATTTCGAGAGAGCGTAGCCAACATTTTCATTGGACCTCTTTGCGTTATAGCTTAAACAACTTGTGAATTATAAGCCATTTCGTGAGAGCGTAGCCAAAATTTTCATTGGTACTGTTTGCGTTGAAGCTTAAACTACTTGTGAATCATAAGCCATATCGCGTGAGCTTAGCCAAAATTTTCATTGATACTCTTTACGGTAAAGCTTAAACAACTTGTGAATTATAAGCCACGATTAGGATTAATAGCATGAGTAAAATAAACGCGTTTAAATGCAGTCTAAAAAATTTCAAGATTTTTAAATAAAAAAATGGTTGTTGTGCCTCACTCGACATAGATAGGTATAGTGTGTCGCGGGCTATTTTGTACATATTTATAAGATCTACAATTAATAGGAACATTTTATTGTTCTATCCTTTGTAGTTTACGCAGCGTAAGCAAAATAAGTAACTTTTTTGTATGATTTTTTACAAAAAACCCAAATAACTTGCGGATCCCTTTTTTGTCCAAAATAAAATATAGCCTATGTTACTCGTGGATAATGTAGCTTTCGAATGGTGAAAGAATTTTTAAAATCGGTCCAGTAGTTTTTGAGCCTATTCGCCACAATTAAACAAACAAACAAACAAACAAACAAACAAACAAACAAACAAACAAACAAACAAACAAAGTTTTCCTCTTTATAATATTAGTATAGATTGGCAAATGAATTTTTAAAGGTATTTTTTATTTATTTTAATAAGACTTTACGAATGCTCTAAATCTTTTTGAGCATTTTCCGCCAAGCCCTCCGCCATTACCAAACGCATGCGTGCTATGTTTCGCTTTAAAAAAGCTGAATCTGTTAAACTATTTAACAAAGTTGCAACTTCTATTGCAAATGTTTCATTGGGGCCTTTGCTCTGCTCAATTGCATTACGCGATTTGGCCAACGCTTCATAGAGCGGTGATAACGCTTTTTCCAATTCATTTATTGATGACGTCGGTTGCACCATTGCAGCACTTCCACTGCTAGTGTTTTTTTTTATGATTTTCAAGGAAGTTCGTTCTTAAATTCCTTATTTTTTCCTTAACCGCGCTCGCCGGCACTTCAAGCGAAACAGCACTTGAGAGAGTTGGTTCTCACTGGAATTTAGGCCTATATAAACCCCTAGGCATGTCGAGTCAGTCTCTTTCCTGATCGTTCTGCAAAGTATTACTCCACGTCGTACAGCTAACCCTCGTCGCTGTCGTGTGAGGTTAAAACGTGCTTCAAACTTAAAAGGTTAGGAAAGTTCTACCGCGTGTGCATTTCCACAGAAACCAACAAAAGACAAAAACAATAAATATAAACCTAAAACCCCTTGGTGGAAATTAATTAAGAAAAATTAATTTAAAACAAGTAAAAACGTTGCAGTCGGACGCAACCGACTGCGATATACTTTGATACCAGTTTACATAGCTGTGTTAAGGATTCTGAGTGCAAATAGTAATTTATGAGGGTTTTGGGTAAAAAAATCAGGCAGAAAGGGGAGGCATGACATTTATCTGTGGCGGATGGCACTTTCTATCCCCCTACCAAGTTTGCAGAGGTGGGCGGTATAAGTGGGCGTGGCATAAAAATTTTTTATGCACACCTGTTACGGATGTCACAACCAATGTTCATACCAAATTTGGTGACTCTAGCCCAAAAACTGAGAAAGATATAGAGGTGGGCGGTATAAGTGGGCGTGGCATCCAAAACATTGATGCAGATCTGTAACGGATGTCACTACCAATGTTCATACCAAATTTGGTGACTAGCTTAAAAACTGGCAAAGATACGTGCATTTCGGTTTTCTTTTAGGACGGTGGGGCATGTTCCGTTGTTTTGGGGCGTGGCATCCAATGTTTTGATGCATAACTTTGTCAGATGTCAGCATCTACCTTCATGTCAATTTTGGTGGCTATAGCTTCAAAACTGTAGAAGATACAGGCAATTTTGTTTATAATCGGAGAGGGGCTGGGGGCGGAATAGGTGGGCGTGGCATCCAAACTTTTGATGTAATTTTTTGAGGAATGTCACCAGCTATCTTGCCATCAAATTTGGTGACTCTAGCTGCTAAAATGTGGGATATATATGTGTTTTATCGATTTGCACTTCGAGGTGTATCGACTTGTTATCGATTTCCCAGGCCCCCTGAGGTCGTAGAGCCCCAGATTTAACACTTTGTCTGACGAAGACATGTACCAAGATATTTGCAAAGTTGCAAGGCTCTAGCTTTAAGGGTGTCGAAAAAAGTTGCGTTCATACAGACAGACGGACGGACGGACAGACGGACGGACACCATGACGGACATTGCACAAACCCAATATACTATGATACCTTTGGTATCAAAGTATAAAAATTAAAAAAAAAGGCCAACGCCGCAGAGAGGTTAGAGCTGAACTTAATCGGTTCACATCCACACCCGGATCCGACCACGAGGATCAGGCTCCTGGTTTTGGTTGCGTGGCATAATTAGAGGTTTGCGCTGCAGCGGTTATTTTTTTCTTGTGCTAAAGTGTGATTTTTTTTACTCATAGTGCCAAGAGTATATAACCTTATATATAATTGCCGCCGTCTCCAACCCCACCCATCATATTGGCATTGAGACGGTCGGACGAATTGTCTTTCCTGATGGAAATCTCATTCCTGCTGCAATTTGGATGAAGACCCCTGTTTGGAATAGTTGTCTACGCCTCTGGCTTGCAAGCTTTCGAAAGCACTGCCAGCTGGAGTAGTGGTAGTGTTAGTACAAATCGTGAGAGCATTCAAACCGCACGCGGCGTGAAAAAAGTTAAAGACAAAACTAGAATTAACAAGTTAAAAGACGCTAGGAATAGTTTAAAGTACGGAAAACACTAAAATAATCGAAAAATCGGGAAGATCACAAAAAAAAAATGTAAAAAGCCCCCAAAAACCCCATAGAACATAATTCGCACACGTGCAGGTATCGTAGGCATGTGGGAGTGTGTGTATGTAAGCGTGTTGGTTGGAATCGCCAATTGTGTTGTTGTGGTGGAAGCAAAGCTTCACACTTAACGCAATTTTTTATACCCTTAACCCATAAAATGGGTAAATAAGGGTATAATGGTTTTGTGCAAATGTATGTAACAGACAGAAGGAAGCATCTCCGACCCCATAAAGTATATATATTCATGATCAGCATCAACAGCCGAGTCGATCTAGCCATGTCCGCCTGTCCGTCCGTCCGTCTGTCCGTCTGTATGAACGCGTAGATCTCAGAGACTATAAGAGCTAGAGACTTCAAACTTTAAATTTAAACTCTCCTATACCATGAGAAGATCAAGTTTGCTTTAAATTTTCGATAACACTTCTGGTTTCCGATATACACATGTGATCGATAACACAAAAATCTTGAATTTCAAAATTGTGAAAATGAGATTTAAAACTACGGATAAAATAATGAACATTTAAATTTGATCAAAATTGGTTCACAAACACCGGAGATATCGCAGTTTGAAGTTTGGTCATATTGGTCACTGATTTGATACACATAAGTAACTGTAAGCGTTAGGTATCGGGTTAAGGGTATGTCCTAGTAGAGATTTCTCGACTAGAGCCTTCTTACTTGTTTTCTATTAATTTTTGTGTATATAAGTTCTTGGTTAAAATGTGTGAAAAATAAAAAAAAAAAAACTACGAAGTTCAAGACGTAAGAACATAACCTTAAATTATACAACAACAAAATTAACAAGTAAGAAGGCTCTAGTCGAGAAATCCCGACTAGGACATACCCTTAACCCCATACGTAACGCGTACAGTCAATTGTGTGTATTCTTCCAGTGACCAACATGACCAAAATGACCAAATTACAAACTGTAATATCTCCGGTGTTTCTTATCCGATTTTAATCAAATTTTTTCAAATGTTCATTAATTTACCAATAGTTTAAAACCTCGTTTTTACAATTTTGAAATTCAAGAATTTTTTGTTATCGATCACATGTGTATATCGGAAACCAGATGAGTTATCGAAAGTTTAAAGAAAACTTAATAATATAGGAGAGCTTAAGTTTCAAGTTTGAAGTCTCTAGCTTTTATAGTCTCTGAGATCGGCGCGTTCATACAGACGGACAGACGGACGGACGGACAGACGGACAGACAGACATGGCTAGATCGACTCGGCTGTTGATGCTGATCAAGAATATATATACTTTATGGGGTCGGAGTTGCTTCCTTCTGTCTGTTACATACATTTGCACAAAACCATTATACCCTTATTTACCCATTTTATGGGTTAAGGGTATAAAAATGTACAACTATCATCAGCCCTTGAAATAAACACCAAGCCACGAGGAAAGATCTTTCATCGCTGGAAAACAAAGCTGTGAGTAATCTTAAACATTGTTTATATTTTTAGAAGCATAAGCCGAGCCAACTTGCCACGTGCATAATTTATTTTGCCACCAGTGTTAAAGCATATGACCAGCATACACATATCCATACATGCATAAGCTGCTGCAGGCATGAATGCATCTCGCTCTTGAAAGCTCGAAAGCTTAACCTATGCCGGCTTAACCGGTAAAACTATGTATGTATGAATATGTGTAACCTCCGTTAAGTTTTGGCAATGTGGTGATCGCTTATGTTTCACATTTACATAATTTTTCACCGAAATTTATAAACGCATCTAAAGAGAAAAGAAAAGAAAAATCATTTTTGTCTGGTCTTTATAATCATGACTATAAAAAGTGTGCTTGATCCCACAACAACAGCCAAATTGGGCGATTGTGAATCACTTACATGCCTACATGCAAACATACATACCTACCATCCGAATATCAGCTGTTAAAGTCTTTGACCCCAATTACTAAAGCTCTGTGCTAGAGCGCTTACTTACAGTGCCGTATGTAATTACATGCCCGCTTATTTCACTTAGAGTTATGATTTAAATAGTTAATAAAATTTTCTCGAGTATTGTTCGTATAAGATATTGGACAGCAAAATAATATAGTTACTTTAATTCATGAAAAAAAATTAGCATACTATGAAAAGGAATAACAACTAATTAGTTTAACGAATTTGCTGGAGTTGATCCGTTATTAATAAGAATATATGTTCGCTTTCAAAGAAATGATTTCTATTGTAAATAAATATTGAAGTAATTTGAAATTATCATGGAGACCTAAATTTTATTCCGTTCGGGGGGAAGACATGTTAACATAATAATCTAGTGGAAGTTTTCTTAGGGTATCTTCAACAAAATTCCGCGTAGAAGATCATGGTTGGGAAGGGTAGAGAACGCGAGGGTCAAATGTCACCTTTATACCTCGCCCCCAAATGAGATTGATTTTGTGTGAGATTTTTTTTTCAGCGTTCATTGATATTTGAAAGTCGTTGTCACTAATTGTGATGGGGAATTGGTTCGGGAAGTTACGCTTCCTTTATAAGTTTTCTAGGAATCCTAATATCTAAAGTTTATGTACCGTTATGTTGAGGAACAGGAACAACCCACCCCACGCCGAAGAGCTAAGGCACCAGTAGGATTCCGCCCACTGTGATCCCCAACTAATAAACCAAGCCACTGTCACCTCGGCTTAACTGCTATGGGTGTCGTAATATTACTAAAGTTTTGACGCTCAATCAGCAGAAGTACCTACCCGGTTGTTACAATTAAATTGACAGTTTGAAACAGAAAAAAGAAGAAGAAATCCATTCTCATTGCTGCAATTGTTTTTCATTTCATTTGTAGCACTAGCAATGAGCAATGATTGCCAACACTGGATTTCATTTTCAAAAATCGATTGCTTGAAGCAGTCAGACGACGCAATTTTAAAAGTGAAATCGATTGCTTGAAATTGTTGTCATTGCTCAAAATTCATTTCTGCAATGAATTGCAGCCTCGTCAGACAATGTAGTTTTGCAAGCAATTAAATCATTGCTTGCTTGAAAAAATTGCTTCGTGTGACATCACCTTTATGTCTATAGCGCCACATAATTACTCAATTAGTGCATAACGCGTATTCGAAACATAAAATGTCTAAGTATGTGAAGTGGTTTTGCCATTTGAAGGCAAATTACGCGATGAAAATCTACAAAAATATATACTAGAAACGTCAAAAATTGCGATGAATAATCTGCGCAAGTTCTCTATCTGTGTGTGTGTGTGTGTTTTAATATATATATGCATATACATATATAAGTGTTCAACATTTTGCAAGCAAATTGAGTATACGGATTTCTAAAGTGTGGTTTTTGGGTTATTGAATAATAAATACTTGGGGTTATATCTATGTATGTACGTATTCAAGACAAGCCCCTTTACTTCTCTACATATGTAAAAGCAATTGAAAGTCTTTTTAAAATGTAGCGCCAGATGTTGAACTTGTTGGTTCTTATTTTAGCAACAGTTAGAGATGCAATGTCGCACCTGAGTGGCCAAATTTTTATGAAATTTATTTACAACTTCTTGCACAACATCAGTTTATCTGAGAAAACAAAAGACATAAGTGTTTTAATACGTGTTTTAGCGAGAATTGCTGTAAATCTTTAGTTTTTCATAGGTTTTTCCTCACTCAAACAGCAATAAATCGATAAGAAGTTGCATATTAACTTGTAGTTTTTGGTAAAACCTTCATATAACGCTTTTAAGAAACAAAAACATGTTTGTGTCACTTAAATTCCCTTTGTTTAGTTAGAGTTGCTTTAAATATTTTTTTGATTTTCATCTATTTTTATCGATATTTCTACAGTCAGGAATCAAATATCGATAGTTTTGCATTTAAACTTGTAGTTTTGGTAAAACCTTCGAAAATGTTCTAGCAAAAGTTTTTTTTTTTCATTTTAAGCTTATAATTCTAAACTTGTTCTAGATTGAACGCATAGACATTCCAGAAATATTATCAGCATCTTTGTCAGAGTTCAGCGATTGTTGCTCTGACCAATTTTTTTTTTATATATTTTTTTTTTATATATATTTTTTTATATATATTTTTTTTATATATATTTTTTTTATTATTGTACATTTCTTGGACTATTGAAATCAACAAACAATTAAATTAGACCATTGAATTCAAAGTGGTTTTGGCATTAATTGGCGTATGGCTTAAGCCCTATGCTGGTTGCATTTTTGGCAGAGTTCAGCGATAGTTGCTCTGTCGATTTGGTTTTTTTTTTTTATAAAAATATGTTGAATCATTTTAATCAACATAATAAATTGTGTACAAATATATATGTACTTTTTTTTTTTTTCGGAACTCATAGTATGTTCGGCATTAATTGGCGTATGGCTTAAGCCCTATGCTGGTTGCATTTTTGGCAGAGTTCAGCGATAGTTGCTCTGCCGGTTTGGTTTTTTTTTTTTTTTTTTTATAAAATTATGTTGAGCCATTTAAATCAACATTTATATTTCCTGCATGAAAACGGGTTTTAATTTGGAGCTAAAAATTCGCAACTTGTTCTAACTTAAAAGCATAGACATCCCAGTAATATTCTCAGCATCTTTGTCGGAGTTCAGCGTTTGTTGCTCTGACCATTTTTTGTTTTATATATATATATTTTTTTTATTATTTGTATTGTACATTTGTTGGACTATTAATTTTTCCGGAATCAGACCATGGAACTTAAAGCGGTTTTAGCATTAATTGGCGTATGGGTTAAGCCCTATGTTGGTTGCATTTTTGGGAGAGTTCAGCGATAGTTGCTCTGCCAATTTGGTTTTTTTTTTATAAAATTATGTTGAACCATTTTTTAATCAACATTTATATTTCCTGCAAGAAAACGGAAAAATTAATGTTTACTGTGAAACGTTTGGGTTTTGATTTGGAGCTAAAAATTCGCAACTCGTTCTAGCTTTCACTTTGAGTTATGTGTGCTGTATGTAAAGTATTATCGATGTGGAATTGCTTGCAATTAGTCTCCGTTTGGGTTATAGCCCCTCTGCCATCAAATAGTCAGAGTTCAGCAATACTTGCTCTATCGTTTATAATTGTTTTTTTTTTTTCATTTATGAAAATTTGGAAACCGACGTCTATAATAATTCGCAACGGGTTTAAGCTTCTAAAAGCCCAAACTGCATTATGGTGCTTGAAAATGTGCCTTATAATTCTCAACTGATTCAAAGTTCAAGTTATGGGACATGGCAGAGTTTCGCCATAGTTGCTGTGCTGAATTTTTCTTAAAAATTTTTTTTTTTCAATAATATTTCCCAAACTGGCTTTTTAGATATTGTCAAGCTTTATATCAGTGTGTATTGTTCTGTTTTCTTTTCGATATTTTGTTCGAAAATTATTTGGAATACTTGACACTGGTTTTTGGGTGTAATTAGCTTGGCTTAAAATGTCTCAGCCTTATAATTCTCAACTGATGCAAGGCTTAAGCTGTGGACATGCCATAAATAAACCCTCATCTTTGTCAGAGTTCAAAGTTAAAATTTTTTTTTTTGTTTTTTAATATATAATATTTTTCAAACTGGCTTTTCATGTTATCTAGTTTGATATCAGTGGGTTTTTTTTTTATAGTTTGTTCGGACATTATTTTTATTAGCTTTGCTTAAGTTTTTGCCTTATAGTTCTTAACTGATGCAAGGCTTAAGCTATGAACATGCAATAATATAATCTGTTCATCTTTGTCAGAGTGCAGCAGTACTTGCTCTGTAGATTTTTTTTAAAGTGAATTTTTTTGTTTCAAAAATATTTTCAATACGGTTTTTTTTCTGATATTCAAGTCAATTTAATGTCAAATTGTTCTGTTTTCATTTTGATATTTTGTTTGGAAATTGATGTAATATATTTATTATGCTTTGCCAATTGGTTCAAGGTTTAAATTCTGGACGTGCTTAATGACAAAAACCCTTATCTTTGGCAGAGTTCAGCAATAGTTGCCCTGCCGAATTTTGATTTTTGTTGGCCTAAAATACTTAGCCTTATAATTCTACTTTAAAGTATTGTTTAGCCCACGCTGGGAGGCGCACGCTCGCTCTCTGATGTTGAGTTGAAAAACTCGGAATTTCGCAATTGTGCGCTTGGCCATAAAATTGTATTTATTTTTGGACATGTCGAAAAGAAAAAGTACAAAAGACAAGTAAGCAAGCGGCAAAGAAAGAGAGTGAACAAGGAGAGGGGGCAGTGGGCAGTAAAAGCCAATTGGCTGCACGTGAATTTTACGCCATGTTGGCTCGCTTACGCAAAGTAAAGCAAATCAAATAAAACAGCTGCTGACATGCCATAAAATAAAGCCAAAAAACACTAACAAATATTTACTTTTTTTTTAATATATAGAAACATGCGAATTTTAATATTTTTGTTTAATTTTTTAAATCGGATTGACTTCGACGGTCGCATAAATTTTTTCAGATAAATATGAAAAGATTTTGCAAAAGTTGATGAACCCCGCATAATAAAATTAAAAACTTTATGTGGTTTGCGGATTGTGGCCAAAAGAAAAAGTGTTAGTCATCCATTAAGCCAAAACATGCCACAGATTAATATCATATTTTCATATGACAGCTGCCCATCTTTTGTTATAAAGATATACTATATGGTGATGATATTCAAGTGCAAATTATGTTGCAATGAGTCACAAGTATAGGGCGTGTCGCAGGGGGAGGATTAATTTGGGCGCGCTTTTTGCAATTGGCAACGAATGAAGCATGTTGGCGCTTTCACACAAACAAAAACACAACAATCAATGTTTTCTATTTATAAAAGAACAACAAAATCAGCTGCGCGAATAAAATCATCATTAGAATGTTTATGTGTGTGTGTAAGAGAGAGAGAGGGGATTATCCCTGCCAAATGACGTTTAGCACAGAGTCACGTGTGCGGTAAGCGTCGCAGTCGCAGTCACAGTCGACGTTAACGTCAAAGCTGGCAAACACCAAAAACAAACAGCAACAAAATATTGAAAAAATTATATATTGATGCGATTTCTTACAATTATGCTCAGTTAAATAGTAACGTTCTATAGCAGATATTTAATTTTTTTTATTTTTTTTTGTATTGATTATATTATATGAATGTTTTTAAATGGTCTTACAGTAACTGGTTTACATTTCGGTATTTCATATTAAGAAAGTACTTAATAAACCTGTTGAAATTTTCAATGGAATTAAGTTTTTATTTTTGTAAATTTTTTCTCCATGAAATTGCAATTAAATATAATATTTTATATTCATTTTTTTTATTTGTTTTTTGTTTGATTATATTATAAATGTTTTTAAATAGTCTAACAGTCTTTGAGTCATATTCAGGAAGTACAGAAAGTTCAAATAAAATATATAACATTCAGCAAGCACTTGAACCAAACTGTTGCTATTTTTGTGTTCTCAACTGTTGATATTTTGAAAGAAATTGAGAGAACGTTGAACAAAAAAAAAAGAAGAAGCATAAGCAGAAGAAGCACATAAAAACATTGAGCAAGAAGGCGAACACAACTCAGTCGAACTGAGAAATTGCAACGATCAGAACATGAACATTAAATTATTATTGTTGTTATTGCAAGCAAGCCGACTGTGACAAAAGCCAACAACACGCAAATACTGCTTACCGCAAGTGCAAAAAATAAAAAAGTAAAAGAAAACAAATTATTTTGGAAAGAGACTGTTCTTTTGGTGTCCGTGAAAACGTGTTTGGCCCAAACCTTTAGGCCTTGTGTAATTTTTTGGGTGATTTGCGAAACAGTATTATAAACAAGAAGAAACAAGTAAGAAGGCTCTAGTCGAGAAATCCCGACTAGGACATACCCTTAACCCCATACGTAACGCGTACAGTCATTTGTGTGTATTTACCAGTGACCAATATGACCAAACTTCAAACTGCAATATCTCCGGTGTTTCTGAACCAATTTTGTTCAAATTTTTTTAAATGTTCATTATTTAATCAATAGTTTCAAACTAGAGCCCTGCACAAGTGCACACTAATTCAGAATTACAGGCAAGAATCACACTGTGCACACTATGATTTATAACTCCCGAGTGATATGACTCTTGACAATAATAAACTATTGAGATAAAATCATGTTGGGAGTCATTGATTTAAAGCCTAACTGTCCCTGGGATTCAAATCATTGTGTATGACTCGGACTCACACATTCATTTTTTCTGATTTTACAGTAAGATTCAACTCCACTTGAATCAACTTGCTGGGAGTCAACTCAACTCGAACACTAGACTGTCAGTTGGGGAGGTTGTCAGCGGTAACTGTTACCCAACACTTAATGTTTTTTTTTTTTTGTTTATTTGATTAATGGGAGCTATATGTATGAGAGATATGTAAACAAAAGAGCATTAATTAAACTTTTAAACTTTAAACACACACACACACACACGCACGCACATGCATACATACATACATACAGGGAGCAGACAAACATCGATGAGTGCTTTTTTCTTTGGAACTTGCAACAAGTAGTCGCGACTCTTCGGCCTGTTTGTGGTATCAGTTTGCAGCCTTATAATTGCCCAGATTATTTCTTCTCTATTTGGTTTGACCAGCTAATTAAGATTTCTCAAATGTTTTCCTCAAGTCGCCAACAACAAGCAGCAGCAGCTGCATCCCAGCCGTTTTTTGCCTTTTCTTCTTCCAATGCTTGCGTATATCGAAAATTGGCAATCGATAAATGTTCACAATTAGCAAACATTTTTTTGAATAGATACCAAAAATTCAAAATGTTGCCTGCGCTACGGCATTGCCATGCTAATAATGCGCCCTTTACATACTGCGTTTGCCTATTTTTCATTGCATACTTTTCGGCTGCTATGTAAATGACGACTCGAATTGGCTTTAATGGCTGACTTTCACAGCACGGAGACAATCTACAAACGGAAGCTACCAAAACAAACAAAAGCTTGTTAATAAACAAAGTGTTGTCTTATTCATGGTTTATTTTATTAAAGTTAAATTAAAGTTCAAAAGACGTATAAGTTATTACAAAAAGTGCACAATTTGGCTGAAATATTTATTGACTGGTTTTAGGCATTGGAAGCTTTGTCTTTTGCATGTTGTCCCTTTTCTTCTGCTGCTGCTGCATCGGTGGCTGCTGATTTGCTGGCTGCTGATTTGGTGTCTGCTGATTTGGTGTCTGCTGATTTGGTGGCTGCTGAATCAGCGGATGATAATACGGACATAGTAGCTGCGGAAACAGAGGCAGCGGATACAGTGGCTGCGGATACAGTTGCTGCGGATACAGTGGCTGCGGCTTGTGGATAATATGCGTCTTCTTTACTGGCTTCTTTTTCTTCTTTACCTGCTTCGGCTGTTGCTCCTGTTGTTGTTGTTGCTCACCGTTCTCCTTCTCAGCCACAATGTTGCTTATCTTGCGCTTCTTTGCCTCAGGAGGTGAACCAACTAAGTCTTTGGAAGCTTCGTCGGAAATGAATTTAGTTTTTGAGATGTTTTGTGAATTATTTTGATCATTTTCTTTATCGTTGTCACTCTGTTCTTCCTCATCTCCCTCCTCCTCTTCTGAATCGGTTCCATTGTCTTCCTCTATCTCATCTTCTCTTTTATCATCTTCCTCCTTCTCATTTTCCTCTTCCGAATCGTTATTTTCATCTTCTTCAGAGCTGCTCGCGCTTTTATCGTCCTCTTGCTCCCCACTTTGAATCTGCTCAACGTTCGACACCAAATTGTCGTCTCCGTTCTTCTGCTCTTCCGAATCGTTTTTATCATCTTTCTCCTTCTCATCTTCCTCTTCCGATTCACTTTTTTCAGAACTGTTAACGCTTTTATCGTCCTCTCGCTCCCCACTTTGAATCGTCTCAACGTCCGACGCCAAATTTTCGACTCCTTTCTTCTCCTCTTCCCCTTCCTCTTCCGAATCGTTTTTATCATCTTTCTCCTTCTCATTTTCCTCTTCCGATTCACTCTCTTCAGAACTGTCCGCGCTTTTATCGTCCTCTTGCTCCCCACTTTGTCTCTGCTCAACGTTCGACACCAAATTGTCGTCTCCTTTCTTCTCCTCTTCCTCTTCCGAATCGTTTTTATCATCTTTCTCATTCTCATCTTCCTCTTCCGATTCACTCTTTTCAGAACTGCCCGCGCTTTTATCGTCCTCTTGCTCCCCACTTTGAATCTGCTCAACGTTCGACACCAAACTTTCGTCTCCTTTCTTCTCCTTTTCCTCTTCCGAATCGTTTTTATCATCTTTCTCATTCTCATCTTCCTCTTCCGATTCACTCTCTACAGAACTGCCCGCGCTTTTATCGTCCTTTTGCTCCCCACTTTGAATCTGCTCAACGTTCGACACCAAATTGTCGTCTCCGTTCTTCTGCTCTTCCGAATCGTTTTTATCATCTTTCTCCTTCTCATCTTCCTCTTCCGAAATGCTATTTTCATCCTCTTCAGAATTCATAAGAGCGAAATTAACCTCTTGCTCACCACCTTGACTCTTCTTAACGCCCAACGCGAAATTGTTGACTCCTTTTTTGAATGATTCATTGAGCAACTTAAAATCCTCCTCCAAATTTGTCTCGTACTCGGGATCTGGTTCGTCCAGCAAGATGCCATACAGCGTAACCGAAGCATCGCCTACAGTAAAATTAACAACATTTTATTTTTATAAATTGAAATATTTTTTTTTATATTTTTTTGCTACCCTTACCAACAAAGCTGAATATAAGCTCTTTGCAGACATCAAAGTTCAAATTGAACATTACTTGCTTGTTTATTTGTGAATCCAAATGAGCTAAAATATGGCGTACACCGTCAATCTTTACGTACAGACGGCCAGAGGTGCCCTTATTGATGCAGGCGCCAGACATATGGAATGGCTTCAAACCCACTTGCTTGTAGTTAAGATTAGGTTGCATATTAAGACCTGCAAAGGAGAAAAAGCGTCACTTGCAAAGAAACAAAAAAAAACGTGAATTTTGCAGCAACCTCTTGCTGAAAATGCAAGTAGCTGCGACTGAATCCACAAATATCATAGCCATCTGTTACAATTTTACTCGCGTTTGCTGTGATGCAATTATATATAATCATAACTTACCCCAAAACATACCCATTTTGCAGTTGTATTAACTTTTGCTGCCCGAAGTTAAGAAAACAAAAACTGAACGTTGATCCGAAACGTTCTAGAAAGCTAACAGACAGCCTACAGCTCACTATGATTAAAGAAAAGTATTGTGGCTAGAGTTGTGTCGTTTCGTTCAGAATAAGTTCATATGAACGGGTCATTGAAATGAACGAATGAACTAATTCAGTAATTCGTGAACGAAATCGTTCATTTTTTTTTTTTTTGGCGGTAACCTGAAATCTGTCAAACTAGATTATTGTTGAATTTTCTTAAAATAAAATGTCTAATGGTACCATTTTATTGGAAGTGAGGGTGGAAAGCACCGGCAAATGTATTTATTGCAAATCCGTGCTGAGTAAAGCTGGCGGGTCTCAGATAATTTTTTGTGGCGCCATTTATCAATCTAATTAAAATTTGAAAATTTTTTAATGGGCTCGAAAGCTACTAATCCTATTTATTGCATTCAAAAATATTGTTTCATTTTTCATTCAAACCATCTGAATAGAATGATCAACATGTGTGCTACCGGTCATCGTTCAGAACAACTGAACAGCTGAATAAAATTACCTGTTCATATTCTATCGTTCATCGTTCAGAACAACTGAATAAAATGACCCGTTCATTTTCTATCGTTCATCGTTCAGAACAACTGAACAACTGAATAACAACTGAATCTATAAACCTTAAGGGAGTGACTGTAGTGGCAAAAATGCTGGAGTCCATGTCGAATGCGTGCAATTCTCGAGAACCTTGATTATAGTTCGACTGCCAAGTGCTACCATCGAAACCATAACTCAATGTAAGGTCTGCGATCAAAAAGTCTACTCCGTACTCTTGCATTACGTTCGTAATAACTTCTTCTTGTAATGTAACAATTCTATCAGCAGTGTGGGCTAAAAGGTTTTGAAGAGGGACCTCTGCTTGTTTTTCTGATATAACAATGTTGTTATGTCGGCATTCTTTTTTTTGCTCCACAATTTTGTTATACGCAGGGTATATGTCACAATTTTTGCTTTTAGAAAGATCTCTTATTGCGCAATATTGAGATTTGCTGAGATTTTTGTCGAGCAGTAGGGCCAACGCTTCGCTTGTTGCAATTGGTGTCGACGTTTTCACTGGATTTTGTAAAGCCTTGCGAATTAATTTAGCCTTTGCTGGGCATAAGTATAACAGGTTAAAAACATAAGCCAGATCATTTTTCTTTTGTTTGCGGGCGGCCATTCTTGCGGCTTAAATTAATGCATTGAGATTTCCATTAAATGCGACTATATCTGCAGCTTGCCGCCTCTGCGATCTTCGACTCTTCTTAGGAAACGCTAATATAGGGCGTCCTACAGACTTAATGGTTTTCGGGACGTTAATACATGTTTCTCCATTAAGCCAATCTGTATACTTTCTTCTAAAATCCCGTTCATGCGACTTGCACTTCCTCCATTTATCCGCCAAACGGTAACAAAATCTCCTTGAAGCATCTGTCACAGCTTTTGTCCTTTCATTTGTAATGTCGCCACAAATTTTTGACTTCATATAACTGACCACGGCAGTTTCCTTGGATGCTTTTGTCTTTTCTGACCTCCACAAATCAAACAACTCCGCATTGCTGAATTTGAGGTTATGATCTATTAATGCAAATTATAAGAGAACCAAGTAAAACCAAGTGAACTTGAAACATGCATTAGAACAGGAATTTGTTAATCTACGACACGCAATTTATGGCAAGACCGGAATAGGTCGGAATCGTTTTATATACCTTTTTAAAGATTGGATTTAATCACAAATCCACACATGAAAGACGACACACTTTAACATAAAACTACGAAGACAACACAGCTAATACAAACAAGACACATTAAAAAGCACGAAGTGCAAACCCCAACGAAACGATTGCATAGCTAAACTTGGTTATAAACAGCAAACTGGTGAATAAACCTACGGTACCATCCGCAAACTCCTAAAAATCCGCGAACCTGCTTTAGGTTCTTTGGCGCGGGCCAATTCCTTATACACGATACTTTAGCTGGGTCTGTACAAATACCTCCACTTCCAATGACGTAACCCAAGTAGTTGACGCTTGTTACGCAAAATTGACTTTTATCAAGATTTATGGATAAGTTTGCTTTGCGGAACTGCTCTGCGATACGCACGAGAACTGCGAGATGTGAAGAAAAATCTTCGGAAACAATACACAAATCATCAAGATATCCGAAAACACTATGTCTCAAATCTGGTGGTATTATATCATCCATCAGACGAGACATTGTGGAAGGGGCATTGCACAGTCCAAACGGCATTACTTTAAATTGATAAAGCGGTCGTCCGGGAACTGTAAATGCAGTTAAAGGTTTCGACTCAAGGGTAAGTTCAATTTGCCAGTATGCATCTTTTAAATCCAATTTGGAGATAATATTCGCTTTTGGCAAACGAGAAAAAATACCTTCAATGCTTGGCAAAGGATAAGCATCTTTTTTGGTGGCTCATCCAGACAAAGACGAACTTTGTTTGGTTTGAGAACAAGTCTCATTGGTGAGCTCCAAGCACTTGTTGACGCTTCAATGATATCCTGCTGCAGCATGCGGTCTATTTCTGCATAAAGCAGTTTTTCTACGGCTGGGCTTACTGGATAAAATCTTTGCTTGACGGGCCTTGCATCTCCTACATCAATATGGTGCTGAATCAATGTGGTACCACCTAATCGTGTCAAAGCATTTGGAAACAATTGTTTAACGACTTCAAGTTGCTGAACTTGCTGAGGGCTTAATTTATACAAATTTTTATCATACTCTTGAGCTTTAGCAGTTGACGTAATTTCTACGGAACTTATAATATTAGGAGCAAGTTCGAAAATTTTCCAAAAATCATGCCCTAAAATCAATTTCTGCTTGATAGAAGGTATAACAAAAAGTTTCATAGGCTTTGTAATGGACTTGTAGGTCATCATCACATTCAAGCATCCCACGACATCCTGCTGTTGTCCATCCGCTGTTTTCGCATGGGATTTTATAGATTCAAATTCTGACAACGGTTTAAAGTTTTCTGCAGCGAGGGACAAGCCAATGCAGCTTATATTCGCTCCAGTATCCAACAATCCTAGTTCGGTAAACTTGAGAAAAGACACTTCGGCATAAGTACGCATATCATTATGACAATTAAAAACTGTGGAAACTAATAACCGACGATTCTGTTTAACCTTATTATAAAATAATCTTAACCTTAACGTTCGCTTACGAATTTTACGTTCTATACAACCAAATTAACGATTTCTCACGTTTTCATAATTTAGAAGCCGCTCTTCATATGGCAGGCAATGCAGAGGGACGGCTGACTTAGACTCTTCAATTTCACATTCTTCCGAGCCTGACAGGGCTGCCGGATTATTTTCACAAAGGGGCTCATTTAAACTTTTGGGGGCATCCGGCTGACATTTGATGCTCCCGCTTGGTAGTTTTCCGATCGCTTACGGATACAATGATTACATTGCACAGTGGTGGCGCCCATAGGCCATAAATCAAAAAATCGAAGTCAAAATATTTAGGTAAAAAGTAACCAAATTAGCTGTTAAATGTCTAACCTTTTCCAGCCCAAACCGGTTTTCGCTGGAAATCTAACGGTTCTTTCTAAAAATAGCATCAAAGTTGTAAACACATGTTCATTTGCAAAGCAAAAATGCTTGCTTATTTTGTCATTCAAAGCCAAACTTCAAAGAGTTCAAACGTCGAGATAAGTGAACGGATTTTATTCATTTAAAATGGAATTTAAAGCTGAAGGTATTTACTTTAAATCCATTTACCCAAAATACCATCCGGCCTCCAATCCACAATAATGTAAACAATACAGTTATAAACACAGCTGCACGACTCATGATTCATATGAACATTCAGTCGCAGCATCATAGCTTGACCCTTCTAAGTACAGAGAGAATCAAACTCTCTCATAAGTAATAATGTAAACAGAGATCAACCAAGCCATCGGCCACAAGCCAATAATGTAAACAGAGATCAAACAAACCATTGAATATAAGAACATGATTGTACAGCAATAGCTTTAGTTTTTACTCACATTCGAAATAAACCACTTCTAAACCATAAACGTTCGGAGTGCTGTATTTATTACCAAAATATATGAACTTAATCATATAAGTGGCGCAGCCGGGTTACGGACCTTAAAATAACACACACTAATAAGTGATTGTGCAGCACAGCCAAAGGCATAAGCACAATCAACAAAGTGAAAAAGTGTAACAAAAAGAGCGAAACAAAACAATAAAATGGCAAATGACATAATGGAAATGCAGAGGTGCATTCAAGCACTAACACAAATAATAGTCCATCAACAAAACAATATAAACATGGCAAATCCGGTTACGAGACAACGTAACAACATAGAGAAGGAGACCCGATATCTCCCAACATTTACGGGGGAAGAGGGCACTCTACACGGATTCATTGCGTCGGTGGACCAAATCATGCTGGAATACGGAGCAGATGCGGATCAGGTATTCAGTGTGATCTTCAACACCAAAATCCAAGGACAGGCAAGGACGGTACTCAACATTAATACACCAACGACGTGGGAACAATGCAAGGAGAAGTTGAAGCACCATTATCGACCAAAGACAGACCAGATGGGCCTAACGAGAAAAATAAACAACCTCAAAGTAAGCTCTATTCGAGATTTAGATATAAAAGTAAGGTATATAGTCGAAGAAATTACAGATTTTGCTGTTTTTGAAAATAATAAAAACCTTGTTAATATTTTAAGTGGATTATTGATTCAAAGAGTTAAAGAATTAGCTTCAGGTTCCATGGCAGTCTCATTAATGCCTTTAACTACTCTTCCAGCAGTTAGGGATGAGATAGCCAAGTATATCGGCCTTAACATTGGAAATTTAAATACAAAACTATTAATCCGAAAATACTTTGATAATAACGGACAAAATAACAGCAATGACCAAAATGTTGACAACAACCAAGTAAATGCTAACAATAATAACAAAAACAACAACGTTTCAAAAAAGCCAAAACACAAGACGTCAGTATACTAACAATCAACAACCGAATCAAAACAATACTTACAATCAGCAACAGAACAAAAATAATAATTACAATCAGCAACAGAATCAAAGACCAAATTATAACCAACAAAATAAAAACCAAAGCCAAAATACACGACAAAACAATAATGCTCAACAACAGAATTCTCAAGAAGCAATGGAGGTAGATCATTTAGCAGAGGAAGACAATAAAAGTACTGTTGAAATTCCCGAAGATTTTTTTACCCAGTTGCCTCGGATAACAAAAAAATGTTGATAGAAGGAACTATTGAGGGACGCAGATTTCTATTTTTAGTGGACACTGGATCCACAATTAGCATACTTAATACTAACAGAGTACAGAAAAACGTATATGAAATAATAGAAAAGTATACAAAAACTATTCACACTATTAACACAAAATTTGAAACTGACAATTTTTTGGTAATGACCAAAGCACCACGTGAATTTCAATATTCACCAAAAATGCGTTCAAGATGGGTGGCTTTACCCCTAGACAAATCATATGATTTTCTATTGGGCATGGATTTCATCCAAAGAAACGTGAAAAATATAAATTTTATAACGAAAACCATTCAACTCATTAATGATGTCGAAATTCCATTCTTGTCCAAGATTCCTGATGAGACTTGTGTACTTGAAGTAAGTGAAATTGAAGACATTAATCTGACAAATTGCAATGTTGAAGAAAGTGAAATAATAAGAACATTAATCAGAAAATTTAAAGGGTTATATTATAAAGAAGGTGATCAATTAACCAACACAAACACAGTAGTACATAATATAAGAACTATTACAGACCAACCGATAAATTCTAAAATTTATAGGTGTTCCCCAAAATATGAAGAAGAAATAAGAAGACAAATAAATGAAATGGAAAAAAATGGTATAATAAGAAAAAGCAGAAGCAAATATAGTTCACCACTATGTATAGTGGCAAAGAAAATAGATAACTCAGGAGTACAAAAATATAGATTGTGTGTAGATTATCGTCGTGTAAATCATGTAACAGTCTCAGATAAATACCCTTTACCAATTATGGATTCAATATTAGACAAACTTGGAAGTGCTCAATACTTTAGCACATTAGACTTGGCAAAAGGTTACCATCAGATCTTAATGGCAGAAGAAGACATAGAAAAGACAGCATTTGTATCACCAATAGGACTATATGAATACGTTAGAATGCCATTCGGCCTAAAAAACGCACCAGCAACTTTCCAAAGATTAATGAATGACATTTTAAGAGACTATATAAACAAAATATGTGTGGTATATTTGGATGATATATTAATATTTTCAACAACCTTAGCAGAACATAAAAATTCATTAGAAAAGATTTTTCGAAAGCTTCAAGAACATAACTTAAAAATACAGGCAGATAAATGCTCTTTTATGAAAAAAGAAACAGAATTTTTAGGACATGTACTCACAAAAGAAGGCATACAGCCAAATCCAAAAAAGATAAAAGATATTTTAGCTATTCCGCTTCCAAAAACAGAGAGACAACTTAGAGGTTTCTTAGGTATGTCAGGATTTTATAAGAAATTCATTAAAGATTACTCAAAAATTGCTTACCCAATGATTAAATATTTACAAAAAGGCAACACAATTAATATGAATGACCCAGAGTATATTGATTCGTTTGAAAACTTAAAAGCACTCATCAGCTCACACCCAACGTTAAAGTTCCCAGAATTTGATAAACAATTTACAGTAACAACAGATGCCAGCGATTTCGCAATCGGCGCAGTTTTGTCACAACAAGGGCAACCAGTAGCGTACTTAACAAGAACTTTAAATAAACACGAGAAACAATACAGCGCAACTGACAAAGAATTTTTGGCCATTGTTTATGCAGTGGATCATTTCAGACATTATTTACACGGATCACAGTTTCAGATCATAACAGACCATCAACCAATAAAATATTTAAGTACAAAATACAAAGGAAAGGATTTAAAAGACAAACATAAAAGGTGGCTTTTAAAACTTCAAGAATTTGATTATGACATTCAGTATATAAAAGGAAAAGACAATAAAGTGGCAGATTTTTTGAGTAGGCAAGAAACAGCACCGCTTATAAATGAGAACAATAAAGATGAATCTAACCTAGAACTATCAGACACAATACATTCAGCAGATGAAAACGAACCAATCACTTTTAATATAAAAGATAAAATAGTAAACAAATTTAATACACAAATCATTGTAACATATTCAGCAAGAGACAGTATCATAAAGCAACAAGGAAAAAGATCATAGAAATTAATCCAGCAGATGAAACACTCGAAATAGAACAAAAGTTACAAAGCAATATAAGTAAAGGCACAATCGGCATATATTCAGAAGTAACGGACTCAGTATACTACAAAATACAATGTATTTTAACAGACCTATTTAGAGACACAAAAAATATACAATTTATTAAATGCACAAAAAGAGCAATAGATATAGACAACGAAAAAGAACTTCATAAACAAATTGCATTTTATCATACAAAAGAGTCCCTACACAGTGGAATGAACGAGACATTTTATACCCTAAAAGACAAAATTTATTTTCCAAAACTAAGAGACCACATTAATTTAGTATTATCAAATTGTAAAAAATGCAGAGCAATAAAATACGACAGAAAACCAATTAAACCAAAGTTTAACATAACTGAAACCCCACAAGAAAAGAATCAAATAATTCATGTAGACATTTTCCATATCAAACACAGAACATTTGCAACAGTAATAGACAAACTAACAAAATTTGCAACGGCATATAATATCAAAGACAGAAATTGGAGAGCAAAATTACAAATTATAATAGATCAATTCACAAAGTTTGGTAAACCAAAGAAAATTATTATGGACAATGAATTCAGAGCAGAACAAATAGTAAGTTTCTTAAACAAAGAGGAAGTAGAGTTACACTTAACAAAACCAAATTCACACACTGGAAATGCAGATATAGAAAGACTTCATTCAACTTTAATAGAAATTGTTAATAGTATAGACGAGGATATTTCAATAGAAACAAAAATTCAGATTTCCATAGGCGTATATAATAAAAGGTTTCACACTACAATTCAATGTTCACCCAATGAGGCAAAGAATGTTAAGGATGCAAAAGAACTTCATGAAACAATAATAAAACATAAGAAAAAAATTATAAACAATTTAAACGAAAAAAGGGAAAATTATGTAGAAAACAGAGAAGAAGGTCATATAAAAAACTATAAACGACTTAGACACAAAGACGAACCATATTTCAGACTTGCAAAATTAAAAGATATTCATCCTTGTAATATCAAAAGACCATTAAAAGAGGAAGGAAGTTGAAAAAAAAAAAAAATAAAAAATAAAAAATAAATATATATATATATTAAAATAAAATAAAAAAAAAAAAAAAAAAAACAAACAACAAAAAACAAATATAAAAAAAAATTTTTTTTAATAATATAAGATTTTTTTTTTATCTTTGACAGAATTCAGCAATAGCTGTTCTGTTCACATATAATTTATATATGTATATATCAATACATATAAGCACATTTTTTTTTATATATATCCACAATTTTTTAGTAACCTGTAATCCCATTTACAGTATATTTTTTTTACCATATTAATGATACTAACAACGGTGCAAGCTAGACTTCATATCGTACCAATTCAGGAGGAAGCAGGATACGTTCCAATACACATTCATTCAACAGAAGTTGTTAACGAAACTATAATAATTCTACATATAATCGATTTAAACAAACTTACAAACATTATCAACAAGATTGAAAATAATATAAAACAAGTTGAAATAGCAGAGAAAGAATTAATCATTAATGAAATAGACTTAATTAAAGCTAAAATCAAATCAATAACCCCATCTAGCAGAAAACAGAAAAGAGGATTAATAAACGGCGTAGGCACAATGTATAATTGGCTTTTTGGTTTAATGGACAATGAGGACAGAGATAACATTATAGAACACTTGGACATAATCGATCAGAACAACCACAATTTAATTCAAAATATGAACCAACAAAATGACACAACTTTACAAGACAGAAATTTAATATCAATATATTCTGCAAAAATTAATAAACAAAATAAAGACACAATAATGAAAGTATTATTTAATAATCAAATGCAAAAACTAAAACATTTTGAAGAAAAAATAAATTACATTCAAGAGAACATAGCTTCAGCCAAAAACAATATATTTTTACCAGAAATACTAACAAAAGAAGAAATTAATAAATTTGAAATAGATTTTTACAAAATTAAACTGATTAGAATGGGCATACTTCAGTACAAAAATAATGCGATTGTCATGGCAATCAAGCTACCAAAAACATTTTGCAAAATAGATATTAAGCTAATCACTCCAATTCCAAATAAAAATTATATTCAAATCGATCAAGAAAATTATATGATCACACAAATTAAAAATAAAACATATGATTATAAAGAAAATATTATTTTAAGAGAACTAAAATTAAGCAAAAGTTGTACACTAAATAATAATTGCAAATTCATATTCAACAACAAATCAAGCATTGAACAAATAGATGATGAAACACTTATCATAAGAAACGCAAAAAACTCAAAACTAAATCAAAATTGTGACAATAGAAACATCATTTTAAATGGAAACTACCTTTTACAGTTTGTAAATTGCGAAATTAATGTATTTTCTGAAACTTTTTCAAACGAACAAATAGAATTCTATGATAGATTTTTCTACCCAACCGACGTATTAAACCAAACATACAAAAATAATATAAACTTTGAACATTTTACGATACAAAACTTTGAAAATTTAAAAGAAATAACCGAATTAAAATATCACAAAAAAGTTGGTTATGGAATGGCAATAGCCCTCGCATTAATCATACTAGCACTAGCACTTTATATGTATATTAAACTTAAGAAGACAAATATTAACATTAAAGTAAGAAGAATTCAGGAGAATTCAAACTCTGGCGGTGGAGGAGTTATACAATTGTCACCACTTACCTCTCCCCCTCAACTACCAACATACCTTACCCAAAATACCATCCGGCCTCCAATCCACAATAATGTAAACAATACAGTATAAACACAGCTGCACGACTCATGACTCATATGAACATTCAGTCGCAGCATCATAGCTTGACCCTTCTAAGTACAGAGAGAATCAAACTCTCTCATAAGTAATAATGTAAACAGAGATCAACCAAGCCATCGGCCACAAGCCAATAATGTAAACAGAGATCAAACAAACCATTGAATATAAGAACATGATTGTACAGCAATAGCTTTAGTTTTTACTCACATTCGAAATAAACCACTTCTAAACCATAAACGTTCGGAGTGCTGTATTTATTACCAAAATATATGAACTTAATCATATAAGTCGCGTCTCTCGTGCTCAATTTCGAAAATATGAAAAAACCTCGCCGCGGCACAGCGTCAAGAACAGCTGATTGCACTTTACAGAAGCAGCTGACTGATTATTTGTGGTTAAATATTATTTGTGGCAAAATGCAAAAATTAGATTGCGATAAAGTAGAATCTCTTATTATGCAAATAAGAGAAAATCCAATTCTATACGATAAGAGGGAGCGGTTATATCGCAATAATGAGGCCAAAGATAAACTTTGGTCACAAATTGCAGTGAAAATAAATATTCCAGGTAAGTAAAATGTAAGGTAAAGTAGCGTTTAAACATTTTTATTTTCATTAGTAAATGACTGCAAATCAGCTTGGAAGTCATTGAGGGATCAGTACGGCAAATACTTAAAGGAGTCGAAAACAGTAAGTGGACAGGCGTTTGAAGGCAGGAAGCCCTACAAATACAGTGGGCAGTTGGAATTTCTGAAAGATTCGATGCAGCCAAGACAGTAAGATATCCATCGGTCATAATCAGCATGAAAAATATTAACATATTGTATATTATCTTTTGCAGAACAACAGGAAACTATGATGCATCCGAGGAGATTGATGAGGTTTTTGCTTTGGACACATCAATGGAAACATTAACACACGTTGAATATTTGGAGGTTGCATCTGATTCTCAGCCCTCCACTTCACGACGTTCACGAAGTTCAACTTCTGTACGTTCGCGCAGTTCTACTCCAGCAAGCAAGCGATTTAAAGAAACGGATGATGAATATACTAGGTTCCTTCAAAAATTAATTGAGATGAACGAAAAGTCTGAGGAGAAAGAAGGACCCCATAAATTTTTTGCCAGTTTAGCAGACACGGTTGCATCATTCAATTTACCGCCCTTGGACCGGATGAAACTTGAAAATAATGTCCATTCTTATTGCTTGCAGCAGCTTTCGGAGTGGCAGGAAAAGAACAATCCAAAATAAAATTAAAAAATTGGATTGTTTGTATTAGATTTTTATGTTGGTAGTTGAAATAATTTGTTAAATAAAATTGAAAAAAGTAATCAGTGCTTAATTTTTTTAATTTTTATTTAAATTATTTATTGTTTTTTAAATACATATGTGCAAAGTTTTTTTCTATAATTCAGTGTTGATTGAGATGCATTATGGGCTCTGCTAGGTGCTAAGAAAAAGTGATCTGCATCGCTCGCCGTTCTCCACTGACCGGATATAATAGTTCCATGTTCTGCACGATCTGCATAATTGGCGGGACAGTACATACAGCATTTCTGCAACATTAAAAAGTTGTGCAAAACTACACATGCTTTGATGATATTATCAACATTTTTTGGCAATGCATGAATATCATTTCGGAGCACCCTCCAACGCGCTGTTAAAATTCCAAAGGTGTTCTCTATCGTAACTCTAGCATGTGACAGTCTCTTGTTGAAGTTAGTTTCATCATTGTCCAAATTATGGCCTGCAAAATATTTTAAATATTAACTGGATTAATGATTTATCTTAAAGATTACAATAACCTGGAAATGGTCGCATCAAATTTTTGGACAATTGAAAAGCATTGTCGCCAACAAAATAGAATGGAAATGGTTCTGTTGTAGTAGGTAGTGGCTTTGGTGTTGGAACTGTAATTTTTCTTCTTTCAATAGCTTGCCAAATGAGCTTTCCGCAAAAATACCGCCATCACTCTGACTACCATATGCTCCTATGTCCACCATAGAAAAGCAATAATCAGCATCGCAGATTGCCAAAAGCACAATGCTGTGTCTGCCTTTATAGTTGAAATATTGCGATCCTGCTTTTGGTGGACATACTATAGAAACGTGCTTCCCGTCAATTGCTCCAAGACAGTTTGGCATCCTCCATTTATGCTCATATCGCTGAGCGATTTCCTTCCATTCCTCGCAGTCTGGTTTTGTCAAAAATGTTTCGTTAAGTGCACTCCACAGCACTTTACATGTTTCATTAACAATTTCACAAACGGATGAAACCGAAATTTTGAATTTTAATGAAAACATGTAGCGCGAACCGCCGTGGGCAAGAAACCTGCAAAAAATGTATATGCAAACTTTAAGATGCAATTAAGTGTTTTTTTATGTTGTTTTATATGTATATCACTTACATTAATGTCAACTGAAGCCTACATTCGGGAACAATTGCCTTCCTTGGGGAAAATTTGTCCAACTGCTCTTTTATTAATTCCAGCAGTGCATTAAACAACTTTACCGTCATCCTTGTCGCCTTAAAAAACATATCCGCGTCGTTTTTTAACGTTTCAAAAGTTGTTTCAAAACAACCAATCCTGCTCCGTTCCAAGTATATGGGTCTTACCCACCACCTCCTTTTCTGCCTTTTTTTTATGGCATCCCTTTTTATTTTCGCGACCAAGCCTATTGCCGCATAATTAATTATTTTTCTTATTGTCGACATAGCACAAGTTAAATGGTTTCTCTTTGCTTTTTTTGTAAGGGTTGCCATGTTATGGTGAACAGGGCTGCCATGTTTTATCGAACAGGGTTGCAAATCACGCGCGAGGTATCGCGTCAATGTAAATAGTGTGAAGTAGTAAACTCCTTCCCAACATTTCTAGTAGTACTAAGCCCAGGAGGAGAAAAACGTAAGAAAAGTATTTATATTTAAGGGACAGGGTATATTTAAGGCTAGGCACGCAGCACTATTAGATACGGGCATCACTATCAGAGGAGAGAAGCAGAGGCCACGACTGGACAGACAAAGAAAAACAGCGGTAGCGGCAGAGAACGCAGCAGCCGAGAAGACCAACAGAGAACGCAGCAGCAAACGGCACGCGACAAACGAAGCCACCGACGCACCGCGCTGACTTAGCAGCCGAGAAGACCGACAGAGAACGCAGCAACAAACGGCACGCGACAAACGAAGCCACCGACGCAGCGCGCTAACAACCGACTTAGCAGCCGAGAAGACTTGCCGAGGGCAAAGCAGCAACGAAGACGACACGCAATCGATGCAAAAATAGGCGCAGCATCAACAAACGAAAACGAGAGCGTCATCAGCAGCTCAAAAGGGCAGAGGGCGCAGCAGCGCATTAAGCAGCGATCGCGACTGCATGAGGGTACAGCATGCATTGGAAATGCGTGGCTCGTCAGTCGTTGCGGAATTGTAAAAGAATGCGGTCATACGCGTGCCAAAGTACGGCAAGAAAAGTGATTAACACGCGGCGTCGATCTGCACAGCCCAGGATACACACAAGGAGCCAACAACAACAACAACAGAAAAGGATTATTTAAGAACCATGGACAGCGGGTAAGCTGGCCCCTGACTCTAGATTATACATGGGCGGGCGGGAGTTTTTAAGTGCGGTGTGTTAGGCAGGTACAGTCTGTGAATAAATTATGCGAAGTTATTAAGTGCAAGCAAGTGTATAATATAGTCGAGAGGGCAGCCACGGCGTGCCGCCTAGTCCCAACACGTGTTCCGAGCGTTTCTCTGCACGTGTTGGGGCTGGTCGGTATCACCGGCCCCCCGTAGCGACCACCAAGACGCATTCCGAGGGTTTCTCTGTGCGCTTTGGGGGATCTACGGGTGTCTCCTGGCCAATTTGTAATGTCTTTCGAATTTCTTAAGGGTTTTCTCAGCATAGCCACGGCGTGCCGTATGGCCCCAGCATGTGTTCCGAGCGTTTCTCTGCACATGTTGAGGCTATTCGGTAGCGTGCCGGCTAGCCCCAACACGTGTTCCGAGCGTTTCTCTGCACGTGTTGAAGCTGGTCGGTGCCACCGGCCATCGGTAGTGTACACCAAGACGCATTCCGAGCGTTTCTCTGTGCGTTTTGGTGGCCCTACGGATGCTCCCTCGCCAGGTTTGTAGTGTTGTTGTTTTTTCTAATAGTTCCCAGCGTAGCCACGGCGTGCCGTATGGCCCCAGCATGTGTTCCGAGCGTTTCTCTGCACATGTTGAGGCTATTCGGTAGCGTGCCGCCTGGCCCCAATACGTGTTCCGAGCGTTTCTCTGCACGTGTTGAGGTTGGTCGGTGCCGCCGGCCACCCATAGCGACCATCAAAACGCATTCCGAGGGCTTCTCTGTGCGCCTTGGTGGGTCTGCAGTTGCCCCGAAACACCTCTCGAGTCTCGTCATTTTATAAATTTTGTTGTAAAAGACCCTGGATATGACTGAGTATTTACCCCAGCCCTAGAAAGCTTCTTTACAGATGGCGCCCGAGCAGGGACTCCGAGATTTATGTTGTTTCGAGGGGGGATTTTTTTGTTTGGTATGGTCACCGACGACCAAGTTATACAATAATTATAAATAAATGTAGATCTTTTCTGGTATTTTTTTTAAATGACTATGGCAAAAGGCCCCACGTTGTAGGCAGAATGGTGACATAGTCCATACTTTCGGCCTGTCCGAAAGTACAGTCTCGGGGAGAAAAACAACAGACGCGTTCTGTTTATATTTTTTTTCATGTGCTTGAGCACATAGCCGGCGTACCGCCCCACGGAAAGGAAAAAAAACGTGACCACGCTAGTTACACGTGGGATCATGTGGGCAGCGACATATGGAACAGTTTCACGCACAAGCTAACCAACCGCATTCGAGAACTTTCCCCCAAACATTGGTTCCCTGGAGTACAGTAGGGCTCAGCTTCCCATTAACCATTTTTTTTTTGTAAACCTACATAATTTTTTTTTGTTGTTGTTGAGAGCGGAACAATCGTAGAAACAAGTCGAACGCAGCAACTACGCATCAGTCGCTAACGCAGCGACGAAGCTATTTAGCAACAGAGCGGCTCAGCAGCAGAGCCGAATACCAGCCGAACCGAGCGACGAAGCTACTCAGCAACAGAGCGGCTCAGCAGCAGAGCCGAATACCAGCCGAACCAAGCGACGAAGCTACTCAGCAACAGAGCGGCTCAGCAGCAGAGCCGAATACCAGCCGAACCAAGCGACGAAGCTACTCAGCAACAGAGCGGCTCAGCAGCAGAGCCGAATACCAGCCGAACCAAGCGACGAAGCGATTCAGCAGCAGAGCCGAATACCAGCCGAACCAAGCGACGAAGCTACTCAGAAACAGAGCGGCTCAGAATCAGAGCCGAATACCAGCCGAACCAAGCGACGCAGCGACTCAGAAACAGAGCGGCTCAGCAGCAGAGCCGAATACCAGCCGAACCAAGCGACGAAGCGACTCAGCAACAGAGCGGCTCAGCAGCGTACCCGAATACCAGCCGAACCAAGCAACGAAGCGACTTAGCAACGGTGAGGCTCAGCCGCAAGGCCGAGGATCAGCCGACGCAACGACAGAGCAGAGCCGACGAAGACATCGGACGTCAGAGGTCCCGAAGTCCGCACGACCAGGCAGCTGAGGCGGGTAGCCCAGCATATATAAGGCGGTCACTGACAGCGGGATAGCAGTTAAGCAACGAGAGTCAACCAGTGACAACAGTCAGTGATACAGTGCTCAAATAAAGAACCAAATTTAAACACAGCCTTGACAAGTGAATCCTCACGCAAAGAAAAGGACTCGCAGGACCAACAGCAGGACCAACAGCAGAACTCGCAGGACCAACAGCAGGATCGGCAGGACTCGCAGGACCAACAGTAGCACCCGTTACAGCACACGCTACAGAACCAACAGCAGGACCAGCAGCACCCGTAGCAGCGGTATATCAACAACACACGCGGCAGAACTACCAGCACTACCTGACATGGGTGTAAAGTGGATCACTTTTCGGCGCAAGGAAGAGCTACAGCAGCTTGCCCAAGAATTCGGGTTGGGAACTACTGGCACGGTCGAGGAATTGCGGGGCAGGATTTCGGCGTTTGTCACCAGGGGCGAACACTCGGAGGCAACACGAGACCGTCTGGTGGAACTGGAAGCTAGCTACGGAGATATGGCCAGCCCTCGGGATGGTCGCTCGCCGTCAGTGTCTCCATGCCCTGAAAGCCGTGGGAGCTACCAGCAGCTTCAGGTACCGGTGCCGGCGATGAAAACTGTTACGCAGGAGGACCACGAACTGCCGGGTACCAGTACCGCAGACCCAGGAGGACGTCGAGAGGAAATTTCGTGCTCCATGCTGGCGGATAAGCTGCGCAACTGGGGTATCGTGTTTGACGGCATCTCGGACCCACTGAGTTTTATCGAGAAACTCGAGGGGCGTGTGACCACTTGCCGGGGAAGTGTCGACCAACTACCACGAGCCATATTCGGGCTATTGACCGGTCGGGCTGAAGGATGGTACCGCGCCTACAACATGCAGGATAAACCTTGGGAGTCATTTAAGAAAGAGTTCTTGGACTTTTTCTTGCCGCCACAGTACTTTCAACGCTTAGAAAGTACAATCCAGGCTCGTGTTCAACGCCCAGGTGAAGCCTTCCGTGACTACATTATTGAGCTGCGTTTACTGATCCAACGAGCCCAATACTCGCCGGAACAAGAGCTGGATCGCATATACGACAACTTGCTGCCAGAGTACCAACTATTTACACGCCGGCACGAATTTAACACATTGGCCAGGTTGACCCAGCCGGTCGGGACCGGAACAAGAAGGGATATGCAGCATTGGTCCCAGCAAGTACGCCAAAAGCACTCGGCCACGCGCATAACATCGGAGACCACGGACAAGAAAACTGGGACTTGGCAGTACCAGCCATGATCGAGACAACGATCAAGACGATACCACAGGACACGGAGGGAGCAGTGGACGTAAAGCGGGCTTGCCGAAATTGCGGGGAAATCGGGCATTTCTCTAAAGATTGTCGGAATCCTCAAATGTTGTTCTGCTGGGAATGTGGCCGGCGTGGGACACGCACCATCGGATGCTGCCGTGTCGCTCGATCGGGAAACGGTCAGCGTCTCCGCCCAGCAGAGGACAGGGCGGAGAGCAACAGCAGGTGGAGCCCTCGTCATTAGATCACCCATTACGCTTGAAGGAGGGGAGGATCGCGGTTTCGGTGACCATACGGGACACCCCGGTAGTAGCAACACTGGACACAGGAGCCACGCGATCATTTATAAGTGAACGTTTAGCAAAGATCGTCGGTACCAAGGATAACATTCGCGACATCCAGGTACGAATAATCCTCGCAGATGGTTCACCAAAGCACATAACCCGGGCAGTAGTAGAAAAGATAAAGCTCGAAAAACAAGATGCTGTAGTACCCCTACTGGTTATGCCAGGGATCCTGGACGATGTAATTTTGGGCATTGACTTTTTATGTGGAGTTCGCACAACAATTCAGTGTGGCCGATCTTTCTTACAACTCTTGCCTTCACCCGCTTCACGAGCGTATCCGACTCTGATGACTCCAGCCCAACCAACGACGACCAATACAACATCGCAGAACGCACAGGACGGACATGCCACTGAGCTAGCCGACTTCGTAGAGACAGCGCCGGCTAGTGTTGCACCAACGCAGGATGCCAGCAACACTGAGCTAGCCGACTTCGTAGAGACCGCGCAGGCTAGTGAATCCACATCGCAGGACGCACAAGACGGACTTGCCACTGAGCTAGCCGACTTCGTAGAGACAGCGCAGGCTAGTGTTGCACCAACGCAGGATGCCCGCAAGACTGAGCTAGCCGACTTCGTAGAGACCGCGCGGGCTAGTGAACCAACATCGCAGGACGTACCGGATTCGGAGCTAGTCGATTTCATAACAACCGTGCAGGCCAGTCAGACGAAGACGCAGGCGAAACAACATCGAACCAACAGAGGTTATGCACTCAAACCACTGGCGGACGCTCACAAGGCCCGGAGAACGAACCCATTTCGGAGACAACCACGGGCATTACCGGACATTTTGGAAGAGCAGGAAAGCACGCAACGAACTGTCCCGATAAGCCTAGCAGTCGTCACGACAGAGGAAGGAGACAAGGGGCCCCCAGCGGAAGCAAACGCAACGGAACACGCATTGCATGCCTGGATCGACGACTTTCTGGAGAAGGAACTAGCCCGATTTGAGAACATGACAGGAGTATCACACATTTCGCTTCCCCATCAACCGGCAAAGACAGGTGACGATTAGTTTACTTCCCCCGAAGTAGGAAGGGAGTGTGAAGTACTAAACTCCTTCCCAACATTTCTAGTAGTACTAAGCCCAGTAGGAGAAAAACGTAAGAAAAGTATTTATATTTAAGGGACAGGGTATATTTAAGGCTAGGCACGCAGCACTATTAGATACGGGCATCACTATCAGAGGAGAGAAGCAGAGGCCACGACTGGACAGGCAAAGAAAAACAGCGGTAGCGGCAGAGAACGCAGCAGCCGAGAAGACCAACAGAGAACGCAGCAGCAAACGGCACGCGACAAACGAAGCCACCGACGCACCGCGCTGACTTAGCAGCCGAGAAGACCGACAGAGAACGCAGCAACAAACGGCACGCGACAAACGAAGCCACCGACGCAGCGCGCTAACAACCGACTTAGCAGCCGAGAAGACTTGCCGAGGGCAAAGCAGCAACGAAGACGACACGCAATCGATGCAAAATTAGGCGCAGCAGCAACAAACGAAAACGAGAGCGTCATCAGCAGCTCAAAAGGGCAGAGGGCGCAGCAGCGCATTAAGCAGCGATCGCGACTGCATGAGGGTACAGCATGCATTGGAAATGCGTGGCTCGTCAGTCGTTGCGGAATTGAAAAAGAGTGCGGTCATACGCGTGCCAAAGTACGGCAAGAAAAGTGATTAACACGCGGCGTCGATCAGCACAGCCCAGGATACACACAAGGAGCCAACAACAACAACAACAGAAAAGGATTATTTAAGAACCATGGATAGCGGGTAAGCTGGCCCCTGACTCTAGATTATACATGGGCGGGCGGGAGTTTTTAAGTGCGGTGTGTTAGGCAGGTACAGTCTGTGAATAAATTATGCGAAGTTATTAAGTGCAAGCAAGTGTATAATATAGTCGAGAGGGCAGCCACGGCGTGCCGCCTAGTCCCAACACGTGTTCCGAGCGTTTCTCTGCACGTGTTGGGGCTGGTCGGTATCACCGGCCCCCGTAGCGACCACCAAGACGCATTCCGAGGGTTTCTCTGTGCGCTTTGGGGGATCTACGGGTGTCTCCTGGCCAATTTGTAATGTCTTTCGAATTTCTTAAGGGTTTTCTCAGCATAGCCACGGCGTGCCGTATGGCCCCAGCATGTGTTCCGAGCGTTTCTCTGCACATGTTGAGGCTATTCGGTAGCGTGCCGGCTAGCCCCAACACGTGTTCCGAGCGTTTCTCTGCACGTGTTGAAGCTGGTCGGTGCCACCGGCCATCGGTAGTGTACACCAAGACGCATTCCGAGCGTTTCTCTGTGCGTTTTGGTGGCCCTACGGATGCTCCCTCGCCAGGTTTGTAGTGTTGTTGTTTTTTCTAATAGTTCCCAGCGTAGCCACGGCGTGCCGTATGGCCCCAGCATGTGTTCCGAGCGTTTCTCTGCACATGTTGAGGCTATTCGGTAGCGTGCCGCCTGGCCCCAATACGTGTTCCGAGCGTTTCTCTGCACGTGTTGAGGTTGGTCGGTGCCGCCGGCCACCCATAGCGACCATCAAAACGCATTCCGAGGGCTTCTCTGTGCGCCTTGGTGGGTCTGCAGTTGCCCCGAAACACCTCTCGAGTCTCGTCATTTTATAAATTTTGTTGTAAAAGACCCTGGATATGACTGAGTATTTACCCCAGCCCTAGAAAGCTTCTTTACAGATGGCGCCCGAGCAGGGACTCCGAGATTTATGTTGTTTCGAGGGGGGATTTTTTTGTTTGGTATGGTCACCGACGACCAAGTTATACAATAATTATAAACAAATGTAGATCTTTTCTGGTATTTTTTTTAAATGACTATGGCAAAAGGCCCCACGTTGTAGGCACAATAGTGACATAGTCCATACTTTCGGCCTGTCCGAAAGTACAGTCTCGGGGAGAAAAACAACAGACGCGTTCTGTTTATATTTTTTTTCATGTGCTTGAGCACATAGCCGGCGTACCGCCCCACGGAAAGGAAAAAAAACGTGACCACGCTAGTTACACGTGGGATCATGTGGGCAGCGACCTATGGAACAGTTTCACGCACAAGCGGGCAAACGCTTGGCAAGACATGCTAGGTACGAGATTATTTTGTTTTTTTTTTGCTAACCAACCGCATTCGAGAACTTTCCCCCAAACATTGGTTCCCTGGAGTACAGTAGGGCTCAGCTTCCCATTAACCATTTTTTTTTTGTAAACCTACATAATTTTTTTTTGTTGTTGTTGAGAGCGGAACAATCGTAGAAACAAGTCGAACGCAGCAACTACGCATCAGTCGCTAACGCAGCGACGAAGCTATTTAGCAACAGAGCGGCTCAGCAGCAGAGCCGAATACCAGCCGAACCGAGCGACGAAGCTACTCAGCAACAGAGCGGCTCAGCAGCAGAGCCGAATACCAGCCGAACCAAGCGACGAAGCGACTCAGCAACAGAGCGGCTCAGCAGCGTACCCGAATACCAGCCGAACCAAGCAACGAAGCGACTTAGCAACGGTGAGGCTCAGCCGCAAAGCCGAGGATCAGCCGACGCAACGACAGAGACAATGGCAACAACACCAATGTCAGCAACAACAACTGCCCCAATGGAGAACTGATAGCAGCAACAATGCAGCCCAATCAAGATGGTCGTGATAATGGTGGCATGGACTCTGACAACAACCACAACAACAACACTAACATCAATGTCCACAACACTGTGCCGCCGCCACAACAGCATACGCAGCCCTCACCGCAGCAACAACGACAGCAGCCAACGCTTGACATTAAAATTGGAAAAAATAAAAATAAAATACCAATGTTATTTCTGCCAATGGTGCCTGATATCATGCCGCTCCTAATCAAGCTGTCGAGTAATCCAGCTGTCGGCAAATTTAGAACCACTACAACGGCAAAAAACGGTCTGCGAGTACAGTGTGTGGACATGGATTCATACAATGCAGTCCAAAAAATGATGATAGATGACAAAATACCACTGCACACTCATCAACCCAAGATCAACAGTGGCTTTAGGGTGATTATCCGCAAACTACATTGTTCCACACCATGCACCGATATCACCAATGCACTAAAAAACCTTGGGTACAACGTTAAGTTCAGTCGTGTGATGAAGCAAAGGATAACTGGGAAGCCCTTGCATCTTTTCGAGCTGGAAATTGAATCCTTACCCAATAACGCTCATCTAGAAATTCTTAAAATAGATTCTCTACTCAACCAAACGGTAAAAGTCGAACGAATGGTAAATTTACATCAGCCGGTCCAATGCCACCGCTGTCAGGCATTCGGACATACTAAAAACTACTGCCTCAGACCATTCCGTTGCATGAAATGTGCCGGCGATCACATATCTACATCATGTAAGAAGACGAGGCATGAGATGGCAAAATGTGTTAATTTCAACGAAGGGCATGTAATCAGCTACAAGGGCTGTATCACGTTCAAAGGGGCTAGATATGAAATGCGTGCGAATAAAGTGACTGTTGGCGCAAACAATAATAATAAACAACAACAATCGCGACGACGACAACAGCACTACAAACATCAGCTGCATCAGCAGCGCCGGGATCAACGCAGTCAACTCCATTTGCAGCAGCAGGGAAACCAAACCCAGAGCTACCATCACACTGGGAACGTCAATACAACTGCTAGAAATCCCAAAATATCTTACAGTTGGATAGTGCGTAATGGAAATGGCAACGGTTTGAGGAGCAACAAGAACAGCAGCAACAACATTGACACCACACCACAACAACAGCAGCCACAGTCGCAACTAAAGCAGCCGCAACATCCACACCACCAACAACAAAAACAACGGCAACAGCGTAAAAATCCAACACCAGGCCAAAACAACAAGAATAATCAGCAGCAGCAAAGGCAAAGGCAAATAACACCAGGTAGACAGTAGCAGCAACAACACCAGCGAGCATTAAAAACCCCTAAGCCAAATTATGCCACTGCGAACGAAAAGGCGCACCTTAGGAACAAACGTGCGCCAAATAGTCCTGCCAACAATAACAACAACAGCACTCTGGGCCCAGCGGGTAAACATCTTGCAGAACTGCAGAAAAAGCTAAGAGAGAAGCAGCAGCAACAACAACAGGTTGAATGTCAGCAGCATCTTCATCAACGGCAACAACAACAACAGCAGCAATTCATCAAAAACTTACCTCAAGCAACGAATGCCCCACCAGTAGCAGCAGCAGAATCAGCCATCCCGCGCACATCAACTCTGGAACAAAGAGACCAATTCATGGCCAGAATTGAAACAATTGAAACAAAACTTGATATGCTATTCGAAGTGTTAATCAATTTGATTAACACAAACACAGCCACGAGCATATCAAAGACATTAGCCAGTGCACTCTCACCCTCTATCAGTGGGAGCGATGCAACTACCGCCAATGAAGCTCGCAATGTATAACACAACACATACTAGAGCTACCATCAGCAGCAGCAGCAGCAACAACACCAACAACAACAACATCAACACCACAGACGCTCAACGCACTATCCAACACCGCAAATCTTTTAAAATTGCGTGTTGGAATGCAAACGGAGTGCGAAACAAAAAACACGAGCTCGAAGTCTTTATGCTGCGACACCAATTGTATGCTATGCTAATTGTTGAAACACGGCTGCCAACAACCAACATCACTGCTTTAAACATTGATGGTTACCTCAACTACACGGTTACTCAACCAACCAGCTATAAAAGAGGAGGAGTTGCAATACTAGTACGACACACTGTCAAACATATTGCCCTGCCGCCAATTTCGCTACCCTCCATCCAATGTGCACCAATTGCCATTTCACTCAACAATGCACAGCGACTGATCATTGCTCCTGTTTACTGTCCGCCACAACACCAATGGACAGCACAAAACTTTAAGGATCTGTTCGCGTATATTGATGATTTTGGCAACAACTCCAGCTTCTTATTATGTGGCGATTGGAATGCCAAGCACTCGTGGTGGGGTGGTACTCGAGCATGCCAACGTGGTAAAGCATTGATGGAATGCGTACATAGCAGCAACCGTCTTCAGATCCTAGCTACTGGAGGAGCAACCCACTATCCGTTTGACAGGAGGAAGAGACCGTCAGCCATTGACTTCACAGTCACTGGGGGACTCAGCCATGATAGAGTCAAAACCTTCTCCACTGTCGACTTGGACTCGGATCACCTGCCGATACATGTGCACATTGGCTTGGACGGATCCAGTCTAGGTGGAATAACGTCAGCACCAAGCGGGAAACGCCTATTGCCAAGAAGAGCCAACGTCAAACGTTTCCAAGCACATCTGGAACGAAGACTGCTCCTTAACACCGAAATAAACTCTGGCCAAGACATCGAAGACGCTAAAGACATCTTTTATCAAAATGTCTACAATGCAGCCAAAGCGGCCGCTCCACCTTGCCAACACCAGCGACGCAACCGCCAGCAACCACAACGCCAACGTCTGGATCCGGTAACACGCACGCTGTTACAAACTAAAAAGCAATCCAAACGTATAATGATTGCTTTGCGGACCCCAGAGTCAGAGGGGGAGTACAGGCAGGTGCAAAATCGTCTCAAAAAGGCACTAAAATCAAGCAAATCCGCCTACATCAACGACCAGCGCAAGCAGATTGATACAAATGATCGGTACAAGATGCAAAAGCTTTGGAAGTATACGGATAAGCTTAGACGACAGCCCATACCCAACTGGCCCTTGAAACTCGATGGCACAACAACAACAACAACTACCACCACCACCGGAGTTAGCAGAGGCACTATCAATTGGACCAGGAGCAGTGAGGAGAAAGCTGAAGCATTCGCAGCTCACTTGGAAGACCGGCTTAAACCAATATACACCAACACCAGTGACACTCGGGCAGCAATTAGTGAGGAATATCAACAACAACTCCTACTGAAAGCCCAGCAACAACAACAGCAGCAATGTGTTAGTGACAGTGGTAATGTTGATCAGGTGATGCACACACCACCATTCCGGCCAATCACTCCTAGCGAAATCGAGGTGGAGATTGCTATGTTGGACAACAAAAAGTCACCAGGCATGGACAACATAGACAATCTCACCATCAAATCGCTTCCAAAAAAGGCCATCATATATCTCGCTCTCATCTACAACAGCATTTTGAGACATGGTCATTTCCCGAGCCAATGGAAAACTGCGGCTATCACGATGATTCTAAAGCCTGGCAAACCCACAGAACAAGTATCTTCGTATAGACCGATCAGTTTGCTATCAGGACTGTCGAAGATACTCGAGAAATTGATCATGCAAAGGCTATTTGAGTGTGCTGAGTTTGCAAATGCTGTCCCAAACCATCAGTTCGGATTCAGGAAAGAACATGGTACGGAACAACAACTGGCCCGTGTAGTAGTAGGCATACATATTAAATATCTACTGTACCAAGAGTACTTAAAGTAAACACACTGTAACACTTTGTTGCAGTGTTTGCATAAACAGAGTCCCGGTCCTAAACTCAAGTGGCCGAATATTGAGTCGAACGGCGCGCTCACAGAATGTGCAAGTGTCAGCATTCTGTTACACGCGCAGACCACTTGAACGAACTCAAGCGCATGCATATGCAGCTTAAGAGAGCATAAGTATATACATAATATACATACATATATAGTAATACATAACCGTCTCTCTCTCTGCTGTCCAACTGTGGGCAGCGCAGCTATGAGACTTAGGCATAATTAGAACTTAAGGAAGAATGTAAGAATCAGAATCAACTGAGCGTTGGAAGCGGCACCATTGCTGCTTCCAAATTAAATAAAGATATTTTAAACTAAAACAAAGCATCTTTGATTCTCACATGGCAACCGTGACATGTTCACGAAGACTGCAGGAGCAGTAGGATCGTTTATAAGTCAAAAAGAACAACAAGTGTGAGAGGCAATCCGCCCCTTACACCAACGTTGGACACCAACGCCAGCCGCAACAACAACAACAAGTGTGAGAGGCAATCCGCCCCTTACACCAACGCTGGACAACAACGCTGGCCGGAACAACAATAACGACAACGGCAACAACTACAGTAACAGGGGTAACAACAGCAATGGCAACAACAACAATGGCAGCATGACGGATATTAACAAATATAAAGTCTGAGTGAGTAGAGTGTGAGTAATGGGTAAACGCGGTGGTTTAAAAAACAAAGTCAATAAAAGAATAGCACACATTAAGTGGCTATTATACACGAACTCGCCACCACCCGCGTGGACAACTGCACAAAAGTTGCAGTCCGAGCTCGATTATTTGAAAAAATACATCGAAGAGCGGAACCCAGTACACACAACTCACTCAAGAAATATTCAAGTGATAAATAACATAAAGCTAATTACACCTCCATTACAAAAGTCACTGCCAACAAAGCCAGACACGTGCCCCGGCGACTACGAGGGACCGCTATATTCACCGCATTGCCGCTACACCTGTGCAGCCAGCACCGGTGCCCCAACATAGAAGTACAGCCTGTACAGCCAGCACCGGCACCGTCTTACGCACCAAGTAAGACCAAGGAAAAGTGAGCCGACAGCGCCCCCAAGAGCGCATATTTTTTTTAACAATGCACTGCGTTGCATAATTTTTTTAGTGCACTACGATGCACATTTTTTTTATATAATTAGAAATTATTGTAAAATTGAGCGAAACCTCTTTCGCCCAATAGCAGCATAGCCTGTAAAGCTATACTAACCATTAGGCAGGATAATGTAAATCAAAAAAAAAAAAATACAAAAATACAGTTTTTAAATAATTAAAAAAAAAAAAAACAAACAAAAAATTTAAATGTAAAAAGAAATTAACTCTATGTTCAACAATAGCATAAGTAAATTTGAAGATATATACATATATAGTACCCACAATGGGTTTGATAGACACCAAAACAGTGGACTCCACTGCAAATGTAATAAATAAAATCGAATCAAAAAACATTGATAACGATTTAACGAACATTTTATTATCAATAATTGTTTTTCTAATGAGCGCATTTATCTTATATAAAGTTTATATGTACCATAATAAGTGCATATCGAAAACGGCTTTAAATAGAAGCCAGGCAAATGATCTGGATAAGATTTAAATGAACAAAGCGCAAACAATTATTAGATGTTTTAAGATGTTTTAATAAAAAAATATATAAATGAAATATATGTACACAATGATTTTTTTAAGAAAATTTAATAAAATGGTTGAAGACTAAAAATAATATCAAAAGAAAATAACTCAAAAAAAAATTATGGTCGAGCTCAAGTTATTAGCTAGATATATTCCCTTTTTAGAGTTACTAATAAGTACAGAATCAGTAAATCCAAAATTGATTATAATCCTAAAGTGGATTAAAAACAATGCGATAGTAAGAAAACACGTATATGACCAGATTAAAAGAATCATCATATTACAATATAAATTGATGTTGAGAACAGTTAAAAGAATACCTAAACATATACACGAAATATTCGCAGATCAAGTCATCAAAGCTGAACCACTAAGTTCAGAAAGTGACGACTATGACGAATAATAGTGTATTAATATTTTATGTTCTATAAATGAAATGGGATAACATCCTTACATTCCTTAAGTAACAACGAAAAGAATTTAATAAGTCATACAAGTGCCTCAATAAAAATACGCCAATCTCAGGCGAAACAAAATTGAAGCACTTCAAAATTTTAATAGACACATTCAATAGTTGCAGACAACAAATATGCGAAAACGCATATAAAATTAAATCACATTCATCTGCAACAAACAATAGATTTCTTAACTACACTTAGAGATCAAATAACCAGGATTGCATTAAGACATACAATTGAGACAAATTTGTCTAATTCATTAGACAGCCCAGCGTCATTCGACGAAAATACTATTCTAAGGTCAATAAAAACATTAGAAACAATACCAGAAAACCCAATAAGCTCCACAATGAATGAACAAACTACAATTGAATTCATAAAAACGGCTTCCTCCATACTATCCATGTATGATGGAAAAGCCGAGAACTTACAGAGTTTTATAGACGCATTGAATCTAATAGATTCCTTAAAGGGCGAACATGAAACAACGGCTATAAGCCTGATTAAAACAAAACTGAAGGGATACGCGAGAAATTTGATTAGCAATGAAAACACAATTGCTCAAATCATCGCAAAGTTGACAAGAACAGTAAAAGGAGAATCGGTTGAAGTTATATCAGCCAAACTCCTCAATTTACAGCAAAAAAGCAAAACAGCCAACACTTACACACAAGAAGTTGAGCAATTGACGAGAGCTTTAGAAGGTGCATATATTAATGATGGTTTAACATCAGATATGGCAACCAAATACAGCACAAATTTAGCTGTCAAAGCCATGACCAAGAATTGCGCTATCGATAGAGTTAAACTCATCATGCAAGCAGGCACATTCAACAATATGAATGATGTTATCTCTAAATTTGTCGACAGTTGCACCGAAGCAACTGGAAATACCAACACTGTCCTATATTATCAAAATTACGCTCAACGTGGCGGAAGTCACGGTAGAGGTAATTACAGGGGACCTTTTAACAGAGGCCGTTTCAGATATAATAACAATAACCGATATAATAATAATAGAAGTAATTCTAGAGGCGGCTCGTACAGAGGCGACCAAACTAGAGGCCGTGGACAACAAAACTTGGTAAGAGTTACACAAAGTAATTCGGAAAACCAACAAACCCCCTTGAGCACCCAGCAACCACAGTAAAAATACTGAACATAAATCTTAGTCTCAGTAGCATCATTAAAATCCAAAACCAGAAAAATAATATACCGCTTACATTATTAATAGATACAGGAGCAAATGTCTCAATATTGAAGAATAATTATTTAGATTCAGATATAAATCACAACTATAAAACCAATATATCAGGAATTGGACAGGGAATAATCCAGTCAATCGGACAATCACCAATTGACCTACTTTTCGAGTACTTCGTAATCAACCACGAATTTCAAATAGTTCATAATGAATTCCCCATACCATGCGATGGAATTCTTGGATTAGATTTCATAAGAAAGACAATCACATAGCTGACGCATTGTCAAGAATAAAAATAGAACAGCTTATTGAAATAAATAGGAACATATTGATGGTCCAAACAAGATCATCAAAACGACAGAAAAACATCTGCGCAGATGAAGAAATAATATTGCAAAAGAAAGAAAAAGAGCCCAATGTCTATGAAGTCATTAGCAATAATGATGCAAAGAAATTTGTGAAAATAAAATTCGGAAAAAACAATTGTTTGTTAAAGAATGGAAAACGAATTATTTCACAATTTCCAGTTAACGATTTGTACTCTAATGAAAAATTTGATTTAGATCAATTTTTTCAAAGGCTTAATTCAGAAGCCGGATTACATAAAATCAATAACTTACAGATGTCACCAAGTGAACAAATTTTCGAATATGTATCACTTAATGAATTTAAAAATACGGGCAATAAATATTTAACGAAAATAAAAGTAGCGCTATTAACAAAGGTGACACAAATAGACAAAAATGACGAAAGTCATATAAAAGCAATACTGTCGAAATATCACGATGATCCTATAGAAGGAGGCCATACAGGAATTACGCGTACCCTGTTAAAAATAAAGAAATACTGTTATTGGCCCCAAATGACTAAAACAATAACGAAGTATGTAAAAACTTGTTTAAAATGTCAACAAGCAAAAATTACAATACATACTAAAGCACCAATGATTATTACAAATACCCCAAGCACAGCATTTGAGATTGTCTTAATAGATACTATTGGTCCATTACCTCGTACAGAGAATGGAAACGAGTACGCTATAACAATAATATGCGATCTCACCAAATATCTAGTTACAATACCAGTAACAGACAAAAGTGCGAAAACAGTAGCTAAAGGTATATTTGAATTCTTTGTATTAAAGTATGGTCCAATGAAGACGTTCATAACGGACATAGGTACTGAATACAAAAATTCCCTTATCACTGACTTGTGCAAGTATATGAAAATAAATAATATACATTCAACTGCACACCACCACCAGACTTTAGGAAAAATTGAAAGAAGTCATCGAACTTTCAATGAATTTATTCGATCGTATATCTCGATTGACAAAGATGATTGGGACACATGGCTGAATTATTTCACCTATTGTTTTAATACAACTCCATCAACAGTACACGAATACTGCCCATATGAACTCATCTATGGAAGACTACCTAGACAGTTCACAGAATTCAATATAGATAATATTGATCCAATATATAACATAGATGATTACGCAAAAGAGTTTAAGTTTAGATTAGAAACAGCTTATAAAAGAGCAAAAATTCTAATAGACTTAGAAAAGCAAAAGCGAAAAATAGAATACGACAAGCAACTAAACGACATAAGTCTAGAAGTAGGATCTTTAGTATTACTTAAAAATGACACAGCTCATAAATTAGAAAGTAAATATTTAGGACCATATAAGGTAATAAACATAGAAAATAGAAACAATGTAGAGATAGATGTAGGTAAGAAAAAGCACCAAATAGTACATAAAAATAGATTAAAATTATTTAGAACAGATTAGCTCGAGCATAATTTTATATATTGTCGGTCTGATCAACCACAATACAATTCAAAAAAAAAAATATATATAATATAATTTTTGGTATGTAATCATTTTTATTATTATCAATATATTGTCACATTATGTTTCATATTATGTTTTCAATACAATAAGTTTAGATAGATACAAAAAAAAAAAAACATAAATATTTTAAAGAAAATTTATTAAAAATTATTATTTTAAGCAAAACCTTACAAAATAACTTCATAATATTACGTTATTTTTCAAAAGGAGGGAGATGTAGTAGTAGGCATACATATTAAATATCTACTGTACCAAGAGTACTTAAAGTAAACACACTAACACTTTGTTGCAGTGTTTGCATAAACAGAGTCCCGGTCCTAAACTCAAGTGGCCGAATATTGAGTCGAACGGCGCGCTCACAGAATGTGCAAGTGTCAGCATTCTGTTACACGCGCAGACCACTTGAACGAACTCAAGCGCATGCATATGCAGCTTAAGAGAGCATAAGTATATACATAATATACATACATATATAGTAATACATAACCGTCTCTCTCTCTGCTGTCCAACTGTGGGCAGCGCAGCTATGAGACTTAGGCATAATTAGAACTTAAGGAAGAATGTAAGAATCAGAATCAACTGAGCGTTGGAAGCGGCACCATTGCTGCTTCCAAATTAAATAAAGATATTTTAAACTAAAACAAAGCATCTTTGATTCTCACACCCGAGTCACCCAGCACATCCTAAAAGCGTACGAGAAACGTCAATTTTGCTCTGCAATATTTATTGACATTACGGAGGCGTTCGATAGGGTTTGGCACGAGGGGTTGTTGGCCAAATTGATAAAGTTGCTGCCACCGACACTGTTCTACGTACTCCAGAGTTACCTGAAAGACCGGAAATTTTTGGTTAAGTGCAACGATGGCACAAGATCGAGCCAAAGGATGATAGCCGCGGGAGTCCCTCAAGGTAGCTGCTTGGGCCCCATCCTGTACACCATTTACTCGTCCGACATGCCACTGCCATCCATAGTGATGCTCAATGACTGGGGTGGCCCAACTGCAGCGGAAGTGAGATCGGAAATGCCGCTTTCCACATACGCCGACGACACCATCATCATGTGCAGCAGGAACACCCCAAACGGCGCAATCGCCAGCAACCAGAGGTATTTGAGACACTTCATGGAATGGGCAGATCGAGGGTGCATTAAAATTAACGCTAACAAAACAGCCCACGTTATGTTCACCCTAAGGAAAACGGAACCGTTTGCTGGAACGCGGCCGCCGTTGCTAAACGGACAGAGGATAGCAAACAAAACAAAGCACCGCTACCTTGGGCTGTTGCTTGACCGCAAACTCACTCTCAAGCCGCATGTGACTGAACTCATCCCTAGGCTCTGGGCTGGCTACAAAAAGCTGGAATGGAAGTTTGGGAAGAGTTGCAAGCTATCCACACCCTGCAAAGTATTGGTCTACAAGCAATTACTGGCCCCAATATGGCACTATGGGTTGTCAATTTTGGTGCCCTGTCGTCGAACTCGCAACTACATCGTCTGGATGTCACCCAAAACAAGATGCTACGTAGAATCACAAGAGTGCCATGGTTCACTAGCAATAAAACGATTCGCGACAGACACAACATAAAGAGCGCAGATGACATCTTCCAGAACAGCAGTGCCAGGCTGGCCAGCTCTCTCTTCCTACATCCCAACATAGAGGCGAGGAAGCTCATCTCAAGCCCATATGTGCCACAGCGGCTCGATCGGCCAAAGTACACCGAGCAACTACAAAAATATATCCTTCCACTTCAGCTACAACTGCAGCAACAGCAGCAGCTGCATCAACATACACGACCGCAGCTTGAGAACGACGACGAAAGCCTACCCACGCTGGTGAGATTGCAGCATGAGGCAGATATGGCTAGAAGAGCGGAGATACGTGCAACTGCTCCACGCCACCCATTCTTCACCCAACCGCTCCCTGAGGAACGTACGGACGAACGATTCGGCGAGCTTGCAATCAATAACCTGAGACGCAAATACAGGGATGGCCGGATCTCACGTTCTCGGCTGGTAGAGATTATACAACATCAGCCGGCAACCATACAGGAACTAATCCTACCTGGACTCTACAAAGAGCGGCGTAACCAGACTGAAGTTGCAGCAGACTCCGAGGCGGAATTACGCTAAATATGGAAAACCTGCAGATTCGCCTAGATCAGGAACTGACTGTGGAGCTGACTCCTGATTAATATACTGTACTTACCTGATAAGCGCGTCCACCTGAAAAGAAAAAAAATAGTTAGTGTATGATTTGGCCGTCAGCCGTCAGGTGCTACAGGGGGATGATCGCGCAGTGATTAGTGCTGGTACTTGTACTAGTATCTAAGCTGCGTGCCGTAACTGTAGCGCACTGGCGGAAGTGCGACTATACTCTCCACGCGAGGGCGGCTGGAAACAGGCTCTTGGTAAGGTCATGTCTCTGCCAATGAGTGCTGGCGAATTGTAGTCGGGCGAGAGAAGACAACTCTCCAAATCACCTCAAGCCAAGGTGGAACAGCATATGCCGATGGTTGCGTGGCCGAGGGGAAGCTCGGTCTCTAGTATGCGGACTCAGGGGGAACAGCCGACCCACCCTGTTTTAATTAGGCTTCCCGCGGTACATGGGCTCTGCCGCGGGTGACGATCCCCGATTCCCTATTACTCGTGGGAACAAAATTATGAACCTTAATACTAACAAAAATAACAACAATGAGGCCGACACTCGCCCAAAGTCGGATGGGACTAACACTCCCTCAACTTCTGCGCTGCCCGGTAAGCCAGCGGGCAGTGCTACACCAGCTTCGCGTGGCATGGCTCCAGTCAGGCAGCCGAGTCGTGGGGCAAGGCCCGGATATAAGGTGCCAGCGAGAGCTCCGCAGAGCAGAAATGCGGCGGGCTCAAACTCCACCCTAAACCGAGCCTCAACCTCGAAAAGGTCTAGCACGGCTGGACCAACCAAGCCATCATACAGCGATAAGAGACGCGCTGCGGGTATACTCAGAAACATCGCCAGAAGGTTCGCAGCTGGTGGAGTGGGCAAAATCAATTTTGCCCGATTTTAAGCCAGCTCCAGCGAAGGAGTCAGCTGCCGCTAAGCCCAAGCGACAGCCAGCTGAAATTAGCGCACCGCAAGCCAAGCGGCCGCGCCAGCAGCTAGGAGTCAGATCCTACGCCGAGGTTTTTTTTTTTTTTTTTTTATTTTGCTGGTTTTATTTTTTGAATCTTTCCTTATAATAGGGAAACTAACAAAAAGTTTACAAATCTTACAAGTATTACTTAGTTAACTGTTTGTTGTTGTACAAATAGTTGGTAGCCGCGTACCTCAACTCATCGCTGGGTCGGAAAGTCATTACGACGAAGACGGGATCGGCTGCTTGAGTTTGTGAGTCCTCTAGCAAGATAGTTTGGGTGCGATGACAGCTTGCCAAGGTAATTTTTCTTGTAGTCCGCAATTACTTTCTTGATTGGTGGGACGTTTAAGTCGTTTTGAATGTTTTCGTTGCGAACGTACCACGGTGCCCCGGTGATAGTTCTCAGGATCTTTGACTGGGCTCTTTGGACAATGTCGATGTTACTGCTGCACGCATTACCCCATAGCTGGCATCCATAGGTCCAGATTGGTTTAAGAACAGAGTTGTAGAGCAGGACCTTGTAGTCAAGGCTTAGCGGGGAGCGAGCGTTGATAAGCCAGTGGAGGCTATTGGCTTTTAGTTTTAGTTGTGTTCTCTTGGCTTCAATGTGCCTGCGCCATGTAAGCCTTCTGTCCAGGTGTACTCCTAGGTACGTTACTTCGTTTGCTTTCGGGAGTGGGATATTATTTAGCGTAAGTGGTGGACAATCTTTCTTGTTAAGGGTGAACGTTACATGTTTACATTTTTGTTCGTTAACTTTAATTCGCCAGTCGGATAGCCATTTTTCCACGTTAACCAGATGACGAGCGAGTTGCGATGTGGCTTGCAGTGGACATCTAGATCGGCTAAGAATAGCTGTATCGTCAGCAAAGGTTGAAGTTGTAAGTCCCCTGCATGTAGGAATGTCTGCTGTGTAGAGAACGTAGAGTGTTGGCCCAAGTACGCTTCCCTGAGGAACGCCGGCTTCAATACGGTGTTCGCTTGATGTTGCAGTGTTGCATCTTACTGCAAACTTCCTGTCGTAAAGGTACGACTTTAACAGTTTAAGTGTGTTTGGTGGAAGCGTTGATTTGATCTTATACATCAGCCCTTCCAACCAGACTCTGTCAAACGCCTGAGCCACATCCAGAAAAATTGCAGTACAGTATTCTCGATTTTCAAACGCGCCTCGAATTTCTGAAGTTATGCGATTGACCTGTTCAATAGTTCCGTGGTTTGTGCGAAAGCCGAATTGGTGCGACGGGATTATGTTGTGAAGGTTCAGAAATTGATTAATCCGAGTCATCAAGCATTTTTCGAACAGTTTTGATAGACATGATAAAAGGCTTATAGGTCTATACGACGAGGGTACTGTTTGATCCTTTCCCAGCTTTGGTATCATTATGATGATAGACTTTTTCAATCTTTCTGGGAAATGCCCGAGTCGTGTGATCGCATTGAATAACTGGCAGATAACACAGACGGCACAATAGGGAAGCTCAATAATTATCTTTGGTGTTATTAGGTCTAGACCCGGAGATTTTTTGGGGTTTAGTTCCTGATTAATAACTCTTGCGACTTCGTTCGGGCGAAATTCAATGGGCTCATGTTGTAAGTGGGTGTCGTTTAATACAGTCGGTAGAGCGAACGAGTTTGTAGCAGGGTTCGGTTGGAAAACTTTTTGCAGGTGAACAGCAAACGTGTTGGCTCTTTCTTCATCGCTTCGGGCCCAGCCGCCAGCTTGGTTTCTTAGGGGCATCTCTGCTTTTGTCGGTTGGCTGAGAGTTGGGTGAGCTTTCCACAGTGAGTTTTTCGAGCTGGATGTTGATAATTGCTCAATGTATCGGCGCTGGGCATGTTCTTCTTCAAGTGCTAACGCTTTGGTAAGTTTACGTGTAGCGTTTCTTAGCTTTTGCTTAGCTGACGGCGATCTTAGGCATTGCCACTCCCGTCTTAGTCGCCGCTTATCAAGAACGAGCTGTTCAATTTGGTGATTTGTTTTCTTTTGGGTGGGTGCTGCAGTTTTTGCTTTCGGTGTTGACATACGAGCTGCTTCGACGAAGACTGACTCAAGTTTGTTTGCAATAGAATCAATATCAGCTTCCACTTTCAGATGCGGATTAAGTTGGATGTGTGAGCTAACATATTTCTTGTATCTTAGCCAGTTAGTTTTTTGTGATGTCAGCTTACCCGGGCGATTTGCAAACTCTGGGTGTCGTTGAAGTTGAATTAGTACAGGCGAGTGGTCAGATGATAACTCCGAAAGACATTCGGCGCTTATCAGGTTGCGCGGAATATTTTTGGAGACTGCAAAATCAATTAAGTCGGGCAGTTTCTTGGGGTCCGTGGGCCAGTATGTTGGTGTGCCAGGAGAGACGTGGCTGAGCCTGTTCTTTGGTTTTATAATTGCGTTGTACAGCTGCTTTCCTCTTGGAGTCACAAGACGAGATCCCCAGTGAGTGTGCTTGGCATTATAGTCCCCTGCTGCTATAAAGTGTTCTCCTAATGAGTTGAAAAATTCCATGAATTGGTCTTCAGATATGGAGTATCGCGGTGGGCAGTAGATGGCAGAAAGTGCAAGTTGGTTACCACTATCCAGATGTATTTTTAAGGATGTGGCCTGTAGATAGTTTTTAGCAAACTCTTTGTGGAAGTGGTGCTTCAGCCGGCTTCTTATCAAGATACCAGTCCCGCCGTGCGCCTTGCCATCGGGATGGTTGGTTCCGTAGAATGAGAATCCGGTTATGGTAAAATTATACTTATTTGTAAGGTGTGTTTCGGAAAGTAGCATAATGTCAATGTGGTTGTCGAGTAGAAATTGAGCTAATTCAAGTTTATGCTGTGAAACGCCATTGGCATTCCACGTTGATATACGTAGTGAGGCCATTGATTATTTCGATTGTAGTGATACAAGCAACTGTATCAAAGTATTTTAATTTTGTAGTAAATTTTGCATAGTTTCTTGCATAAATGACATGAACTGTGATAAACTCTGCTGCATATTACTTATCATTGATTCAAAGTTGCTTAGTGGCGGTTCCTGCGGCTTGTTGTCTCGTTCGTCGTTGAGTTTTACATGTTTTGCTTGTGAGCCTGGATAAATAGCAGTAGGCATCAGTCCAGATCTTAAGGCGCTTGCATAGGTTGCGTTTTTTATAACAGGTGCGGGACCAAAAGATGACCTGGCAGCAGTCGAAAAGAAGACGTCAGGGTTGGACTTCGATGGAATGTATGATGGCGGTGCGTTTTGAGAGCGTGCTGTGTTTACGCGATGATGAGTGCGAGACTTAAGCTCCTTGTAAATTGGGCAGCCACTGTAGTTAGCTGTGTGATTGCCTCCGCAGTTGCTGCACTTTTTTTTGCTGGAGTCATCTTTGCTTGCTGGGCAGCTCGACGAGTCATGAAGATCGCCGCAAACCATACATACAGGGCGCAGCTTGCAGTAAGACCTTGTGTGACCATATTCTTGGCAATTCATGCATTGTACCGGGCCGTTACGTTTGTGTGGCTCTTCAACGATGATTCTGCGGTGCAATAGGAACTGAAGCTTGTAAATGGGGTGCACCTCGTTTTTTTTCATAATCAGAGCCTGAGGCTCAAGCTCAATTTTAAAGAGTGGTTGTGGCTGCCTGGTTTTGTTTCGAATATTTAGAACTGATTTAACGGAGAATCCTTTCTCATGTAGCGCTTGTTTAATTTCATCCGTCGTAACATCAGGCTCGATGCCTTTCAATACAACTTGCAGGCCCTTGCTGCTTTTAAGCTGGTACGTGTAAAAGTTTTTTTTGTTTTTTGTTAAGTAGGCCGTCAACTTTCTAAAACTGTCTTCAGTTTTTGTCTGCACTTTAATCTCATGAATACTACCCTTCATTAGGGGGATGATGTGGAAATTGTCATTGCCAACGAGCTTTACAACATTGTTAACAAAAGCGCTAGAGCTTTTTTCACGTATAAATATCGGGGGAGGCTTTTGCTTTTTTTTGTCAACATTATCTTCAGGGGGCAAATCATCAGCGTTATCTGCCAAAATTTCAAATCTATTGGTATTGTTTGGTGCTTCGCCTATATTAGCGCGAGTAATTTTTGGTTTGTTTGTAGCTTGTTGGGGGCTTAATTTACGCTTGATCTGTATGTAGCGATCCATACCTGTCTGTATAGCCGGCTTCTCATTTGCGTTGTCTGCGGATTGTTCTGCTGACGGCGCAGCAGTTGTTGCGTTTACTGAGCGGGCGGTCGGCACAGGTGCAGTTGTTGGTTCAGTGACAGTTACGTCACATGTCAGAAGAGACGGAGAGCATGATCGTACTCTTTCGTGTTCTACGTGCAAGAGTTCGTTGTTCGCGTTTGGAGTTAATGACCGCGCGCGGTCAGATTTCGTTGATAGTACGGACGGTGACGGGGAGCACGAATGTTCAGAGTCGCCCAGTGAGGGTAAGACTTCCCTTGGTCGCTCGCTCTCCATATCTTGGGAGACCACAGCGATGTACTTGTTGTTCCGTTGTACAGAGAGCCGGCGTTCGTCTTGCTTGCGCTGCGCCTGAGCGCGAATTTGGCTACGTAGGCTCATTTTATTGAGCGGGGTTACGTTTATGGTTTTATATTTCTTTGATTTTATTATTTTGAGTTTTAACTAAAAATGATTAGATATATGTATATATATGCAAATATATATATTTGTTTTTACAGATGTGTGCATTTTCACTGCACAAAGCGTCTTTACGCGTTAATTTCAATCTTCTTTTATTTATCAATTCACTGTGTATTTTTGAACTTGCTATTGGGTTGAGGAGAAAACACGTCTTACTCGCTTCGCGGCTGAACTGAAATGTGCCGAGGTGACGAGGGATAAGGTCCTTCTTGGTGTCCTGGACAAGGGCAGAGAGGGGGGTCAAATCCCAAGGAACCAATGGCCGTGGGTGGAGAATGAGCTGCAGGGTGCCTTCATGCGCACTATTATTGAGAAGGGAGGACCACCGCCCGTTTGCCAAGATGCCGGCTGGCATCAGGGCTGCGTAAAGGTGATCGCTTGTGCCGACATACAATCCGCCAATTTGTATAAGGAGGCCATTTCCGCCCTGGGTGAGGTCTACCCTGGGGCCAAATTGGAAGCCGTAGACTGGAGGGACGTGCCTAACAGGCCTAGGGCTCGAGTGTGGGTGTCGGCTAAACCCGACGACCCAGCCGAGATCCTTAAGGTCTTCCAGTTTTGCAACCCTCAGTTGCCGTCAGGCGACTGGCGGGTGGCAAAACTGGAAAAGGCGGATGGCCCCCGACGGCAAATTATTATGGTGCTAAATGACAAGACGGTCGAGCACCTTGCCAAGTCCGGCACTCTACAGTACGGCTTTAAAACCGTGGCCGTTAATGTATACCGGTCGGATAGCAAAAATGGGTCAGTCGCTCAGGAGCCGGATCTGGAGCTTGAGAGTGAGCATGAAGAGGATATGCCAAATCCTTCAGCAGAATCGCTCCCAGACGGGGAGGATCTGCCTGACTACATCTCCGAAACATCGGAATTGGTTCGCGATGTTTCTCGGCTAAGCCACGGCGGGGAAGATCCTGAGGTCGAAGACGACGAGGACGCTGACGCTACTGTGGTGGAGAGGGATTTGGAAGATGTCCTTGAGACTTCTTCAGATAAACATCCACCACAGTAAGGCAGCATCTGCCGCTCTTCTACTGCACCTGGAGAGGGGTGCAGTAGATATAGTCCTTATTCAGGAACCCTGGGTGTGTGGTGGCAGGGTTTCTGGACTGAGGACGCAAGAATATAAGCTACTAGTAGGTGGTACTGAAGGTAGATATAGAACCTGCATACTCGCAAAGAAACATCTAAACATATTTTTGCTCCCAAAATACAGTGACACAGACAACACTGCAACATGCCTAGAGCTGGAGAAGGATACAATCCGGCTAGCATCTAGTTACTTCGCCCACGACCATCAGGGTGACCCTCCGCATCCATTGCTACGCCAGCTGATTGCCGACTGCGAGCTGGGAGGCCTCCGGCTAATAGTGGGCTGCGATGCAAATGCCCATCATCATCAGTGGGGAAGCACTGATACTAATGCAAGGGGTGAGTTGATTTTTGACTACCTTCTAAATACAAAAATGCTTTTATGTAATAGTGGTCGGTACCCGACCTTTATTATCAAAAACCGCAGGGAAGTTCTAGATCTCACTCTAGTCTCTGCCTCTTTATGGGACCATATTCTCTCTTGGAGGGTGCTAGACGAGCACTCCTTCTCAGACCATAGGTATATTGAAACCATACTACAGATCCGAAGTCCTAAACCAACCCAGTTCAGAAATTTAAGAAGAACTTATTGGAAGACCTACACAGTTTCACTGCAAAGATTGCTCCCTGAAACTCCGCCTGAAGGGCCAGATACCGCCGAGTATGCAACTCGTCTCATAGAAAAATTCAATAAAGCGTGTGAAAACGCCCTAAATGAATCTTGCCCCGTTAGCAGACCAAAAAGGAAAAAGAAACCCCCTTGGTGGACTGCTCAAATTGGAGAGTCAAGGGCAGCAGCCAGAAAACTCTTTAATAAAGCTAAGGCTCTAAATGATGAACAATCATGGGCTGACTATAAGATAGGGCTCTCCGTTTTCAAAAAGGGGCTTCGCAAAGCAAAGCGGACCTCTTGGAAAACCTTCTGTTCGGAGATAGAAAGCACTTCCGAAGCAGCCAGACTAAGGAAGTTGCTAAGCAAAACTCCTCAGACTCTAGGGTTCATTAAGAACGCAAACGGTGCGTGGACATCATCCAGTGAAGAATCACTGAACTTACTCCTGGACACACATTTTCTGCAAGACTGCATTGCATGCGCTTACTGCATACATCGAAAAGTCTCTACATAGGAAGAACTACACGCTAGTAGCCTTCCTAGATATAGAGGGAGCTTTCAACAACGTCACTCCTAAGACTATCACTGACTCGCTGACGGATTTGGGGGTCGACTCCCTGACAGTGCACCTGATCGATCAGATGCTACAATGCAGGATCGTAAAGGCGACACTGGGGGCAGCGACTGTCACCAAGTCCGTCCATCGTGGAACCCCACAAGGCGGAGTCCTCTCGCCTCTCCTATGGAACGTAGCAAAGTAACAGTCACCAAAAAACTAGGAAGGGTGCAGCGAACTGCTGCACTTTGCATTACAGGAGCCTTACGTACAACCCCGGGTAACGCTCTCAACGCCATACTGCATCTCCTACCTGTCGAAATGATGGGCCGGAAAATAGCAAATATGTCAGCGCTTCGGATGAGGGAAGCCAAACAGTGGACAGGTCAGGGTTTTGGACATGCAAGAATCTTGGAAGATAATCCACTCATACCAGACAATACAGACTACCAGATCTCACAGGTGTATTTAGACACTCCCTTTAATACCTTAATCCTAACGAGAGAGAACTGGGAAGAAGGCTTGCCCGCAAGACCCGCGGAAGCCGTAGAAATCTTCACAGACGGCTCTAAGTTGGACAGCAAAGTAGGAGGCGGCATCTTCTGCGCCAGTTTTGACCTACGCAAGGCTTTCAGACTCCCTGATCACTGCAGCGTCTTCCAGGCTGAAGTGATAGCAATTCAGGAGTCGCTAAATTACATTCCACATGTGTGCAATGCTAGTGAAAACTACATCTTCACAGACAGCCAGGCAGCAATTAGATCGCTGGAGTCGAACACATCGAACTCTAAGGCTGTTCATAACTGCCGCAAATCTCTTTGCGAGATGGCAGAGCAGTTTAATATAAGCCTAATATGGGTCCCAGGACATAGGGATATAGAAGGCAACTGCATCGCGGATCAACTAGCCAGATTAGGGACTACCATGGAACTCCTTCCAGATAAAGAGAGCATTGGTATACCTATGGCATCCTGTAAACTCAAATTAAGAGATTTCTTCGAGACAGAAGCCAATAGAGTATGGCAGGTCTCCAACCACAACTCACGTATTGCTCACCAAACCTGGCCTACTAGATGCCGGAAAAGATCAAGTGAGCTCTGCCTTCTAAGCCGAAAAAAGTGCTCAATTGTCACCAGAGTGATGACTGGACATTGGCTTGTGGGGGCACACGCGGCCAGACTACTGGTCCCACATAATGACTTCTGCAGAAGTTGTCGGGATGAGGAGGAAGAAGAAACAGTTCTTCACCTTCTTGGCACATGCCCAGCCCTATGTAAAACTAGGCGAAGAATCCTTGGTGACTTTTTCTTCGAAAACCTATCGGAGCTCGCGAGTAAAAGACCCAAAGATGTAGCAAGGTTCATCCAAGTCGCAGGATGGACTCTCGAGGGGTCTCAGTGCCTTTCGCGGTTTCACAATGGGCCGAATGCGGCCTAAGTGTGCTAAGGGGGGTATCCCTCCTTGGTAACCGCTCTAACCTAACCTAACCTAACCTAGTGTATGATTACAAATATGCTATACTTACCTATTGCGTGCATCCACACCATCCTCACCGTCGCCGCCAAGAACCTGTAAAGAGAAGAAAATATGTTGTTAATTACATGCCATCAAATGCAATATGCATAGCAGCGTGGCAGGCTGCTGTGCGACAAATATATGCACCTCATTAATATCCAAAACTTTGAAATTCACACATATAAAACAATGAATATAAACACCAGCAGCGTCATCATATACATCACAGGAAAGGTATGTTCATCAGCTTTCGTATGGTGGCATCCGCATCCTAATCGGATGCTCCTAGCAATTTTTGGTTATAAAAATCCAGAAATGCGTTTTGCCGTACGAAGGCGTCACGGTCTCCACTGCCATCGTTGAGTTACACTCCGACGGCACTGCATACGGCCAGCCAGCTAAGCCTCAATCACATCCGGCACCTGGAATAGAAAAGGAAAAGTTAGTGTATGATTACAAATATGCTATACTTACCTGTTGCGTGCATCCACACCATCTTCACCGTCGCCGCCAAAAACCTGTAAAGAGAAGAAAATATGTTGTTATTGATATGTCATTGAAAGCTATATGCATAGCTATAAATTGCATGCATCTCACTAACATCCAGCACTTGGCGATACGCACATGGACGAAACAAGATGACTATAAACACCTACAGCAACACCACACACCTCATCTGAAAGGTACATCCCTTAGCTTTCGTATGGTGGCATCCGCATCCCTGTCGGATGTTCATAGCGATTTTTCGTTATACTAAACGAAAATTGCCTTTTTCGCCATACGAAGGCATCACGGGCTCCCCTGCCATCGTTGAGTTACACTCCGACGGCACTGCATACGGCCAGCCAGCTAAGCCTCAATCACATCCGGCACCTGGAAAAGAAAAGGAAAAGTTAGTGTATGATTACAAATATGCTATACTTACCTGTTGCGTGCATCCACACCATCTTCACCGTCACCACCAAAAACCTGTAAAGAGAAGAAAATATGTTGTTATTGATATGTCATTGAAAGCTATATGCATAGCAGCGTGGCAGGCTGCTGTGCGACAAATTGCATGCATCTCACTAACATCCAGCACTTGGCAATACGCACATGGACGAAACAAGATGACTATAAACACTTACAGCAACACCACACACCTCATTTGAAAGGTACATCCCTAAGCTTTCGTATGGTGGCATCCGCATCCCTGTCGGATGTTCATAGCGATTTTTCGTTATACCAAACGAAAACTGCCTTTTTCGCCATACGAAGGCATCACGGTCTCCCCTGCCATCGTTGAGTTACACTCCGACGACACTGCATACGGCCAGCCAGCTAAGCCTCAATCACATTCGGCACCTGGAAGAGAAAAGGAAAAGTTAGTGTATGATTACAAATATGCTATACTTACCTGTTGCGTGCATCCACACCATCTTCACCGTCGCCGCCAAAAACCTGTAAAGAGAAGAAAATATGTTGTTATTGATATGTCATTGAAAGCTATATGCATAGCAGCGTGGCAGGCTGCTGTGCGACAAATTGCATGCATCTCACTAACATCCAGCACTTGGCAATACGCACATGGACGAAACAAGATGACTATAAACACTTACAGCAACACCACACACCTCATCTGAAAGGTACATCCCTTAGCTTTCGTATGGTGGCATCCGCATCCCTGTCGGATGTTCATAGCGATTTTTCGTTATACTAAACGAAAATTGCCTCTTTCGCCATACGAAGGCATCACGGTCTCCACTGCCATCGTCGAGTTATACTCCGACGGCATTGTGTGTGGCCTGCTAACTTCGCTGCAACAACACCAGTAACATCACAGGGAAAAATTAGTGTATTCTCAAAAATGTACTATACTCACCTGAAGAAAGCGCGTCTACACCATCTCCTTCGTCGCGGCCATCACCCTGAAAAAGAGAAGAAAAATATAGGTATTTAGAAATGTACAAACGTTTTTAAATAACAATATAATATGCATAGCAGCGTGGCAGGCTGCTGTGCTACAATGACATGCATCCCGTCAACATTTAGGATCGTGTCGCCACTACGTCAATTCACACATGGACATAAAACGACAACCAACACCACCAGCAGCGTCAACAAACACCTTAATGGAAAGGTATGCCACTAAGCTTTCGTATGGTGGCATCCGCAGACCTCTCGGATGCTCCTAGCAATTTTTCGTAGTATTAAACGAAAATTGCCTTTTGTACCATACGAAGGCATCAGGGTCACAATTGTCGTCGTTGAACTTCTTGCCGACGGCATTGAATGTGGCCAGCCACCTAATGCTCCAATCACACCCAGCTATTCACCTGAAAGCAATTAAAGGAAAAGTTAGTGTATTTTCTAAAAATATGCTATACTTACCTGAAGAAAGCGCGTCTACACCATCTCCTACGTCGCTGCCATTACCCTGAAAAAGAGAAGAAAAATATTGTTATTTGGAAATATATAAACGTTTTTAAATATCAATATAATATGCATAGCAGCGTGGCAGGCTGCTGTGCGTAAATGATACGCATCTTACCATCTTCTGGATCATATCGTCACTTCGCCGTTGGACCAGCATCTCAACACCAATGGCATCTCTCACGGACATCTCACCATCACAGCGTCCTGCGAGTTAGCCTGAAAAGAAAAAGAGAGAAAAATACAAATGTTCATCAACAAAAAAGAATAAACATAATATTGGAGACAATATTATTGTCATTATTACCTGTAAACACAACCACAACAGCTCTCGTCAATCAGCAATCAGCCAACATGCGTCACAAATTGCAAGAATGCAACAGTACCTGCCTACAATCGCCAACCATGTAGCCACCTGTACTACCTGCAAATAAATATTGAAATTTAAAACGGAATTTTATCAATTGCTAATACTGGTCTATTAGCAATTTTGTGTGATTTTTCAAAATCACGTTCGATTTAAAATATGCTTACCGATGCCATATTCATTATTGATATTGATGGCACATAAGTAGCCCCCTCATGCTACAGACAAAACATGAGTTCTAAGCATCCGTCACTTATCCTGCTCTATGCGGGGAGTGAACATGCATATGCACATGCATACGCCATAGCTACGCTTTGCTCTAAAAAGAAAAGCAAATTCCGTATGAAAATTAACATGCAACCTGTGAATACAGTTCCTTACCGAAAAGTGAACTGACTTGACCAAATCTGCAATAATCACTACACAAATAAAGGCTGAAAGTCCAGCAATAACACCAGCTGGCAACTCTCTGTCTAGCCAACATCACCTGCAAATAAAAAAAAAAGAGTGTATTAATACAAATGTGTTATACTTACCTGATGAGAGCGCGTCCACAACATCTTCAACGTCGCCGTAACTAACCTGAAAAGAGAAGAAAATATTGTTATATATATGCCATTAAATGCAATATGCATGGCAGAGTGGCAGGCTGCCGTCGAGTTATACTCCGACGGCAAATCGTATGGCCAGCCAGCTAAGCCTCAATCACATCCGGCACCTGAAAGAGAAAAGGAAAGGTTAGTGTATTCTTTAAATACTCTATACTTACCTGTTGCGTGCATCCACACCATCTCCATCGCCGCTGTCATCACCTGTAAAGAGAAGAAAATAATGTTATTAACATGGCATTAAATGCAATATGCATAGCAGCGTGGCAGGCTGCTGTGCGCTACTGCATTCATACCTGGATCAAATATATTCGCATGCGCCCGCTTATGCCACACGTTGAACGTGTGCGCAGCCATACGACGGACGAATTGCTGCAACTACGGTCAAGATGCGACCAGGATTATCACGCACAAGCGGGTCGTCACTGCCATCATTATGCGCGCCCGCCGGCACGCATACACATTGTGGCACCAGTGCGAAATATCCATTGGCATCCTACGTGATCCAGATCCAGCTCCAGCCTTAACGTCGATGTGTACCTGAAAAGAAAAAGAAAATTTTGGTTAATATCAAGATTTTCGGAATTTTCAGCCACTTACAATGTGCCCAATCCATGCGCTGTGAATATTATGTCCAGCCCTGGCAACTGAGCGGCACCAACAACAACAGCGTCACATCTAAGCCAACTATCTGGAACATGGAAAATACATGCTCGGGGCGTCAACACCATCATTATGCGCGCCTGCCGGCACGCATACGGCACCCAGTTTCAGTCCCAGCTCCAGCTCTAGCTCCAATGTTGATGTACACCTGAAAAGAAAAAGAAAATCTTGATTAATACCAAGATTTTCGGAATTTTCAGCACCAATGATGCGCCCAGTCCATGCGCTGTGAATATTATGACCAGTCTTGGCAAACGGGCGGCATCAGCAACAGCATCACATCAATGCCAATAACCTGTAAAATGGAAAAAACATGGTTTAACCACATATAAACCAACCAATACTCACCTAGCATCCCGAACGGCATCCTGCGGCATACATCTTGCATCATCCTTCGGCACCAGCTCCAGTCGTCGTAAATCTGCAAAGAAAAAGAAAGAAAATAGTATTAATATTTATGTTTAATGTTTTTATGTATATTCTTGCCAATTCTGTGTTACTTGCGTGTGCATCTGCACTCGCAAAAAACACTCAAACAGCTGTTCAACTTCTCAGCAATGTAAGAGAGTTGGCAGCCACCATAGATTAACAAACTCATATAGATTGGAAAACAGCAGTTGGGCTTTTTTAACAGAAAAGATTTACGGCTGAGTTAAGAGCTGGACATATTTACTGCTTGCTTTTTACTTGGCGGTTTGTTTACCATCAGCTGGTGGTGGATAAATGGATAAGGCTGGATAGAAAACAAAAGTCCGCTATTATTTTGTTGGGCTTTTGTTTTGATTCCAAAGTGTGCGATGCGAGAGACATAATTAAGCGTTGCCCTTCTTCATTTCTCTTGTTGTTGTTACAAAACTCGAGATTGGCATTTTAAGACTTTTGCTTCAATCTGCGGTCTGCTACCCTATATGGTAGGGTAGTATAGACTAAAACTGTACTTTGCGTAATTAAGCGTCAAATCGTTAGATACTTAAATATAATGTCCATATTATAAGACATAATATATTTTACCAATTAGGTAGAGCATTTATGATTAATAAAGTAAGAATTACGTGACTTATTAACCTAACACAAAGTAAACGTGTTATGTTCAATAATACTTAATATAAATTATATAAGTAATCACATTATATATTTGTGTTTTTCTGAAACAAAATTAAATGTGGGACACAGGGTATTGTTTAGTAGCGCAGCTTGCGCGTGCGACGCATATTATTGCCTTGTTGCGTTTTGTCTATTCCCGATCCACACATACCGACTTGAATGTGAGGTCTGTGTGAGCTCAGTTTGTATGTATGTGTGCATCGTCGGCCGTACTTCTGGCAGCTTTTCAGTTTTGCATTTTCTTATGTTTACTCTTTCTTATTTTCTTCGATGACACTAGCAAACAATGTTGTCAACGCTATGACAATACAAATGTTCACGCATGCATATAAATTCTGATAGAGTATTCAGAAAATTAATGTCATGTCCTTTAAATGTATTGCTATTCTTGTTGAAATTTTTTATATTTCTTTCCTTCTGTGGCCTGCATTTACATGTGTGTGTACGTATGTATACACATTATACTTAATTGTATTAGTGGTAATTGTTTCACCATTAGTTGGCCTGCCTCAACTTTGGCAATTTATGAGAAATAGGCTTCACATTAATTCTTATTATTATTAACAGACAAATATTGCAAATACAGTAAATATCGGTTATATGACGAACTGCTTGTATGCAAATACCTCGTGTATGCAAAAATTTCAAAATACAATACATCATGCGCAAATTTAATATGAAAATGTAATTGCTTGTATGGAAATCGCCTATAAGCAAATATCGCTTGTTTGCAAAAATTGTTCACAAAAATTTGAGCTTCTGCACACTATTATAATCGGTTATAAGAAAATTTTACAGCACTGTTCCCGTAAGTTGAACTATCGATTGACTATCATCGATATCTAAACATATGACTTTGTAATCACTTTTGCAGCAATGTCGCGCCATACTCTATCAGCTAAGCAAAAAATTGCTATTTTAAATGAATTTTCATAAGTTTCAGTTCAGACGCGAAGCGAGTAAGACGTGTTTTCTTCTCAACCCAATAGCAAGTTCAAAAACACACAGTGAATTGATAAATAAAAGAAGATTGAAATTAACGCGGAAAGACGCTTTGTGCAGTGAAAATGCACACATCTGTAAAAACAAATATATATATTTGAATATATATACATATATCTAATCATTTTTAGTTAAAACTCTCACAAATAAAATCAAAGAAATATAAAACCATAAACGTAACCCCGCTCAATAAAATGAGCCTACGTAGCCAAATTCGCGCTCAGGCGCAGCGCAAGCAAGACGAACGCCGGCTCTCTGTACAACGGAACAACAAGTACATCGCTGTGGTCTCCCAAGATATGGAGAGCGAGCCACCAAGGGAAGTCTTACCCTCACTGGGCGACTCTGAACATTCGTGCTCCCCGTCACCGTCCGTACTATCAACGAAATCTGACCGCGCGCGGTCATTAACTCCAAACGCGAACAACGAACTCTTGCACGTAGAACACGAAAGAGTACGATCATGCTCTCCGTCTCTTCTGACATGTGACGTAACTGTCACTGAACCAACAACTGCACCTGTGCCGACCGCCCGCTCAGTAAACGCAACAACTGCTGCGTCGTCAGCAGAACAATCCGCAGACAACGCAAATGAGAAGCCGGCTATACAGACAGGTATGGATCGCTACATACAGATCAAGCGTAAATTAAGCCCCCAACAAGCTACAAACAAACCAAAAATTACTCGCGCTAATATAGGCGAAGCACCAAACAATACCAATAGATTTGAAATTTTGGCAGATAACGCTGATGATTTGCCCCCTGAAGATAATGTTGACAAAAAAAAGCAAAAGCCTCCCCCGATATTTATACGTGAAAAAGCTCTAGCGCTTTTGTTAACAATGTTGTAAAGCTCGTTGGCAATGACAATTTCCACATCATCCCCCTAATGAGGGGTAGTATTCATGAGATTAAAGTGCAGACAAAAACTGAAGACAGTTTTAGAAAGTTGACGGCCTACTTAACAAAAAACGAAAAAAACTTTTACACGTACCAGCTTAAAAGCAGCAAGGGCCTGCAAGTTGTATTGAAAGGCATCGAGCCTGATGTTACGACGGATGAAATTAAACAAGAGCTACATGAGAAAGGATTCTCCGTTAAATCAGTTCTAAATATTCAAAACAAAACCATGCAGCTACAACCACTCTTTAAAATTGAGCTTGAGCCTCAGGCTCTGATTATGAAAAAAAACGAGGTTCACCCCATTTACAAGCTTCAGTTCCTATTGCACCGCAGAATCACCGTTGAAGAGCCACACAAACGTAACGGCCCGGTACAATGCATGAATTGCCAAGAATATGGTCACACAAGGTCTTACTGCAAGCTGCGCCCTGTATGTGTGGTTTGCGGCGATCTTCATGACTCGTCGAGCTGCCCAGCAAGCAAAGATGACTCCAGCAAAAAAAGTGCAGCAACTGCGGAGGCAACCACACAGCTAACTACAGAGGCTGCCCAATCTACAAGGAGCTTAAGTCTCGCATCCATCATCGCGTAAACACAGCACGCTCTCAAAACGCACCGCCATCATACATTCCATCAAAGTCCAACCCTGACGTCTTCTTTTCGTCTGCAGCCAGGTCATCTTTTGGCCCCGCACCTGTTATTAAAAACGCAACCTATGCTAGCGCCTTAAGATCTGGACTGATGCCTCCTGCTTTTTATCCAGGCTCTCAAGCAAAACATATAGAACTCAACGACGAACGAGACAACAAGCCGCAGGAACCGCCACTAAGCAACTTTGAATCAATGATATGTAATATGCAGCAGAGTTTATCACAGTTCATGTCATTTATGCAAGAAACTATGCAAAATTTACTACAAAATCAAAATACTTTGATACAGTTGCTTGTATCACAACAATCGAAATAATCAATGGCCTCACTACGTATATCAACGTGGAATGCCAATGGCGTTTCACAGCATAAACTTGAATTAGCTCAATTTCTACTCGACAACCACATTGACATTATGCTACTTTCCGAAACACACCTTACAAATAAGTATAATTTTACCATAACCGGATTCTCATTCTACGGAACCAACCATCCCGATGGCAAGGCGCACGGCGGGACTGGTATCTTGATAAGAAGCCGGCTGAAGCACCACTTCCACAAAGAGTTTGCTAAAAACTATCTACAGGCCACATCCTTAAAAATACATCTGGATAGTGGGAACCAACTTGCACTTTCTGCCATCTACTGCCCACCGCGATACTCCATATCTGAAGACCAATTCATGGAATTTTTCAACTCATTAGGAGAACACTTTATAGCAGCAGGGGACTATAATGCCAAGCACACTGACTGGGGATCTCGTCTTGTGACTCCAAGAGGAAAGCAGCTGTACAACGCAATTATAAAACCAAAGAACAGGCTCAGCCACGTCTCTCCTGGCACACCAACATACTGGCCCACGGACCCCAAGAAACTGCCCGACTTAATTGATTTTGCAGTCTCCAAAAATATTCCGCGCAACCTGATAAGCGCCGAATGTCTTTCGGAGTTATCATCTGACCACTCGCCTGTACTAATTCAACTTCAACGACACCCAGAGTTTGCAAATCGCCCGGGTAAGCTGACATCACAAAAAACTAACTGGCTAAGATACAAGAAATATGTTAGCTCACACATCCAACTTAATCCGCATCTGAAAGTGGAAGCTGATATTGATTCTATTGCAAACAAACTTGAGTCAGTCTTCGTCGAAGCAGCTCGTATGTCAACACCGAAAGCAAAAACTGCAGCACCCACCCAAAAGAAAACAAATCACCAAATTGAACAGCTCGTTCTCGATAAGCGGCGACTAAGACGGGAGTGGCAATGCCTAAGATCGCCGTCAGCTAAGCAAAAGCTAAAAAACGCTGCACGTAAACTTACCAAAGCGTTAGCACTTGAAGAAGAACATGCCCAGCGCCGATACATTGAGCAATTATCAACATCCAGCTCGAAAAACTCACTGTGGAAAGCTCACCCAACTCTCAGCCAACCGACAAAAGCAGAGATGCCCCTAAGAAACCAAGCTGGCGGCTGGGCCCGAAGCGATGAAGAAAGAGCCAACACGTTTGCTGTTCACCTGCAAAAAGTTTTCCAACCGAACCCTGCTACAAACTCGTTCGCTCTACCGACTGTATTAAATGACACCCACTTACAACATGAGCCCATTGAATTTCGCCCGAACGAAGTCGCAAGAGTTATTAATCAGGAACTAAACCCCAAAAAATCTCCGGGTCTAGACCTAATAACACCAAAGATGATTATTGAGCTTCCCTATTGTGCCGTCTGTGTTATCTGCCAGTTATTCAATGCGATCACACGACTCGGGCATTTCCCAGAAAGATGGAAAAAGTCTATCATCATAATGATACCAAAGCTGGGAAAGGATCAAACAGTACCCTCGTCGTATAGACCTATAAGCCTTTTATCATGTCTATCAAAACTGTTCGAAAAATGCTTGATGAGTCGGATTAATCAATTTCTGAACCTTCACAACATAATCCCGTCGCACCAATTCGGCTTTCGCCAAAACCACGGAACTATTGAACAGGTCAATCGCATAACTTCAGAAATTCGAGGCGCGTTTGAAAATCGAGAATACTGTACTGCAATTTTTCTGGATGTGGCTCAGGCGTTTGACAGAGTCTGGTTGGAAGGGCTAATGTATAAGATCAAATCAACGCTTCCACCAAACACACATAAGCTGTTAAAGTCGTACCTTTACGACAGGAAGTTTTCAGTAAGATGCAACACTGCAACATCAAGCGAACACCGTATTGAAGCCGGCGTTCCTCAGGGAAGCGTACTTGGGCCAACACTCTACGTTCTCTACACAGCAGACATTCCTACATGCAGGGGACTTACAACTTCAACCTTTGCTGACGATACAGCTATTCTTAGCCGATCTAGATGTCCACTGCAAGCCACATCGCAACTCGCTCGTCATCTGGTTAACGTGGAAAAATGGCTATCCGACTGGCGAATTAAAGTTAACGAACAAAAATGTAAACATGTAACGTTCACCCTTAACAAGAAAGATTGTCCACCACTTACGCTAAATAATATCCCACTCCCGAAAGCAAACGAAGTAACGTACCTAGGAGTACACCTGGACAGAAGGCTTACATGGCGCAGGCACATTGAAGCCAAGAGAACACAACTAAAACTAAAAGCCAATAGCCTCCACTGGCTTATCAACGCTCGCTCCCCGCTAAGCCTTGACTACAAGGTCCTGCTCTACAACTCTGTTCTTAAACCAATCTGGACCTATGGATGCCAGCTATGGGGTAATGCGTGCAGCAGTAACATCGACATCGTCCAAAGAGCCCAGTCAAAGATCCTGAGAACTATCACCGGGGCACCGTGGTACGTTCGCAACGAAAACATTCAAAACGACTTAAACGTCCCACCAATCAAGAAAGTAATTGCGGACTACAAGAAAAATTACCTTGGCAAGCTGTCATCGCACCCAAACTATCTTGCTAGAGGACTCACAAACTCAAGCAGCCGATCCCGTCTTCGTCGTAATGACTTTCCGACCCAGCGATGAGTTGAGGTACGCGGCCACCAACTATCTGTACAACAACAAATAGTTAACTAAGTAATACTTGTAAGATTTTTAAACTTTTTTTTAGTTTCCCTATTATAAGGAAAGATTCAAAAAATAAAACCAGCAAAATAAAAAAAAAAAAAAAAATTTTAAATGAACTAAAAACAAACAATAATCAAAAAACACTAGCTGTAAAGCATAAAGTTAGCGTCAGCACTATTTCGCGCATTAAAAAAAAATGAAAGTAAGGGTGTGCTGTGACCAATCCTTATAATAAAAGGGATAGAAAAAGCACACATTTTCGCTTGGAAACGGCATTATTAAATTGGTTTAACCAAATCCGTTCTCAAAATGGAATAATTAGTGGACCAGTCTTGCTAGCTAAGGCACAAGAGTTTGCCATAAAGTTAAACGAAGACTATGCACCAGATCGGAGCTGGCTTTAGCGTTGGTGCAAGCGAATTTCTGTTAACTTTGCAAATATTCACGGAGAAGCCAGTGAAAATAATACAACAAGTGCGGCAGCTTTTATCTCTGATCATTTGCCTCATATTCTGGACAAATTCACTCCGGAATGTATATTTAATGCTGATGAAACTGGATTGTTCTACAAGGCATTGCCAAATGGAAGTTACAAAGGCAAGAATGAAAATCCAAAAGGATTCAAGACCCAAAAGCAACGCATCACATTGCTTTTTCTGTGCAATGCTACCGGTACATTCAAACGAGCTTACTTCCAAATGTTAAAAAAAATTTTTGTTTTTGTGAAAAAAAAAATAATATGTTTTGTGATAAGAAAAGTAACATGAATATTTAAAAAAAAAAGATATGGGACACCCAAATATTTCGCTTCTCCTGTTGAATCTTTGCGCATGCAGCTAAATTTACAAACTTGGATAGTTGCTGGCATTAGTTAGCAATGCCCATCTTGTTGCTTTGGTCGATTGGGGCAGACAATGTGCCAAGGGTTTCCCCGATGTTCTGGACTGGATTCGGAATGTCATCAGCGGCAATAGCAAATGCAGGAACTAGGTTTCAGGCTCTACATGCACCGATACTTCATCTTTACGAAATCCCATCACATATCAAAAATAAAAATATATTCCAAAACATGATTTGTTTACATCTCTCTATATTTAAATCTCAAAATGTGTCTGGAAGTTGACGACAGATCTCCCGTTTTTGTGTGATAAAAAAGATATGATATGATATAAATATTTAAAAAAAAAGAATTGCACAAATTTTTCTTCTCTTAACGAGAATATTTCCACTTATTACATTCACAAAGACAATGTAGGATACATAGAAAACCCGATTTTTCGTTCTTGTGATAAAAAAGTAATATGAATATTTGAAAAAAAATCAAAACACCTTTGAGACAACCAAATATTTCCCTTCTCCTGTTGAATCTTTGCGCATACAGTTTATTAACTTTATATAAATTTACAGACTTGGATAGTTGCTGGCATAGCAATGGCATGATTTGCAGCTCGATTCGGATTTGGTGCGACTGATCCATTTCCGATAGCCATACACTGAAGCATAACTATCCGGATAGCCAATGGCACAAGGCCATCCCCAGTTGACCAGACCATATAGGACACCATCATGTGCTACCGGGCCACCAGAGTCGCCATGACAAGCGCCCTGACCCTCATCCGTACGTGTGCAAATGTGTGTGGGTCCATTGCCCTCATCGCCGCCCATTATGTCTTGGCATGTATCATAGTCCACATAGGTCAAAGTGGCCTGTTGTAAGCACATCAGGGGTATTGCTGCCAAAGTACGTCGAGCCCCAGCCCGTCAAGAGCAAGGAGGAGCCATTGGCCAATGGAACATCGGGCAGAATTGCAGGCTGCGTATACTCATTCCACTCAATCGTATCGTTGAGACGTATTAAGGCAATATCATTATGATAATCGGGGAAGTTATAGTTGCAGTGCACCCAATACTCCTCCACAAAATATTTGGCAAGCGGCTTAGCCCAGCGTATGGTGCCCGTTGCGACTCTCAGATATATGGGATTGTAGCCGTATACGCAATGTGCCGCTGTGAGGACATGACGCTCATCAATAATAGCTCCTCCACACATGTGCTCCTCGAACATGCTCTCCAGTGAGATTTGATAGGGTGCCTGACCCAATTTGGCATCGCTGCCGCCCACAACACGACTCTCAAACTTTTTGCCAGTCTTTGCAAACTTTACCAGTTGCTCGGCACTTAACTCTTTTATCCTCTTTGCATTGGCGGCCAAGGGACTACTGCCGGCAAGGAGCAGGCACAATAGCACGCAATATTTCAACATTTTAACGTTTCAATCTCAATGCGAGCAGCATTAAACATGCCAGCTAGTCGTGATTTTGCATTTATACCAATCACTGTGCTTGTCATGGAGTGTTATTATAAATCGGTATCCAACTCTTGATATCTAAGTCATAAAATGTAATAATTCTGACTCTTTTATGTGCAGAATGGTAGGGGCAGGATACCCTGTAAGAACTGGAAACACATGAATTTTTCTTCTTCATTAAAGAAAACTTCTTAAGCCATCAAGGTGTAAATGCATATCAAAAGAATTTAGCATACTTTTGGGCATCATTCAAAATGGATTAGCATAAAAATATATATGTATAAAAAAAAATATGTTTTAAAAATAAAAGTTAATAATGTTTAATAAAAACACGCAACACTTTCATGTGTTTTTGCTTTAGATATAACATAAAACACATTTAAAAAAACCAATCCGGATTTTACGGGTTGATTTTGAGCATGACTTAATGCTTTTTAAACGTAAAAAGCAGTGACTAAAGTGACAAAACTACCGATAAAAAAGTTTTCATAATTAAACTTCCAATTAAAAACTCTTATATGATCGCAATTCAAAGTTATTATAATTAAAAATGATGCCATTAAGACATATAAAAAAAAAAACAATAAAATTACCACCAAAAAAAGAAATCGATAAAATTCTTTAGCGACAAAAAAAACTGGATATCAAATTTATAACGGTAATTCAACCATATATAATATTTAACAACGTACAATTTGTCAATCAGAAACAAAACCATAATTATTGTTGAATGACCAAGGAATAAAAGTTCAAAAGTATTAAAATTTATTACGAAAAAAAATAGGAATCAATTAATTTGTTGCTTGCAACCGGCTATTTGTTGACGTACCCAGTCTCTGTAGTAAATGGTATTGGCATGCATATCCGGTTTGCCCACGGCACAGGGAGCACCCCAGTTGACGACGCCAACTAGTGCCATCCCACATGATCGGACCACCCGAATCGCCGTTGCAAGCACCCTCGCCCGCCTTCGTAAAGGTGCACAAATGCCCAATGTCAACACTATCGGTATTATCCCAATCCCGCTTGCACTCCGCATGATCATAGACAGTTAGATTGATCGTTTGCAGGCGCTGCGTCGCGGGCCAATTGATCTTGGGTGCACCCCAGCCGGTAAGCACAACAGTTGCACCAACCGGCGGATTCTCTGTGCTCAAAGTCGCCATCTGAGTGCGCTCACTGAACCTGATCGATTCGTTCAAGTGCAGCAATCCAATGTCATTTGCATACATGGCGAGTATGTCGTACATGCAATGTATGATGGCCTTGTCTGCAAACAGCTTCTGGCCGGGCTCCTCACGGTCATTGGTGCCAACGACAATGCGTAAAACGTCAACGGGAAAGTCCAGGGCACAATAGCCGGCAGTAAGGATCCAGCGTTCATCTATGATGACTCCGCCACAGATATTTGTGCCCCATGGCGTTTGTATCGAGACCTGATAAGGTGCAGCACCCTCTGCTGCCTCCTGGCCACCCACAATACGATTGTAATTATTGTATTTATGATGAATTCGCTTGGCCTGCCTGACGTCAATGGAACTGCCCAGCAATAGACAAAACCACAGCCCCAATATAAAGCTAAAACCGGAGCGACTCCAGAACAATGTAGACATCATGTATATCGTGTCCGAACACCGTTTTTGCACTTTAATTAATGACCAGCAAGGAAAACCAATTAATATTGTCCCCAGTCGAAGCTTTTATATGGTTTCTACTCATATAAACAATTTATCGAAAAATGCGAGAGAGCTTTGGACAGCGATTGGTTTCACTACCAACGACACCGAATACCCTGGACGTATTTTGTTAGATAGGGTATGTCGCAGCAGTATTTCTATCACAAAAAATATATAAAAATAATCTTGAAATTCAAATATTATCAAAAACAATTCGACAATTATATAAAAAACCGTTAAACATAAGATACATTAGAAACTAGGTCATCGTTCAGTCGATCAATATTAATGTTGCCATCGTACTGGCAAACAAAAAGCAAAAAAAAATTCATATATCTTTACGATGTTTAGGATAAAACCCACACGGCAAAAGCGTGCTAATTGGAGGTGATCCATAAAGTGGCCATTGTTTGGCATAGAGTGACAAAGTTCTATATAGGACGGTTAACCGACTCGATTTTTAAGCACATTATGCCCACATTTTGCAAGGCACAAAACTTATTATCGTCCCGTCACTGCCCATAAATGCTATGGCCCATTAGATGATAAGCCCTGTCCGATGTGTTATTCCACTCACAAATAGTTCAAGAAATTCAGTTTCAATTGTACAGTATAAACAATGGGAGCAATAACAAGATCTATGCTGATCAGCCAGAGCTTCTGTTTGGCTCTGATACTGCTGCTAGTTCCAGCCACCTATGAGAGGGCAACAGCTGCCGGGTAGACAGCTTCAGGGCCGCATTGCAGGCGGAGAGTTGGCCGAAGAGCGCGAATGGCCCTGGATTGTCTCCATACAGAATCAGTTTGGTTTTCCCTTTTGCAGTGGCGTCATCATTGATGACGTTTGGATACTAACTGCTGCCAATTGTGTATCGGGCTTGCGTGCTCGCAATTTGTTGATAATCACTGGAACCTTATCCACCGGGAATAATACGTCACCGGGCTACTTTGCGGATCAGATACATGTGCATTGCAATTTCGATAAGCCGCTTTATCACAACGATAAAGCATTGTTGCATTTGTCCAGCAAGATCGAGTTTAACCAAGAGACGTCAAAGATTGCCCTGGCAGAGATCGATGAGCTGCAGCAGAACGAACCTTTGCTCTTTGCCGGCTGGGGCACAGAATACTCTGGTGGCACCAACTCACAGCTCTTACAGCAATCGGAGGGCAGCTATCTTAATGTGGACGACTGCCGCAAGGTGCTGGACAACACGTCGAATGTGGATCTGGGTCATATTTGTGTCCGCATGGAGGCAGGCAAGGGTGTCTGTCATGGCGGCGGACCACTGATCAATGCCCGACAACAACTGGTGGGCATTGGCAATTGGGGTGTGCCCTGTGCTCGAGGCTTTCCCGATGTCTACAGCCGTGTAGCCTTCTACAATGACTGGATACGTACCACCATGAATGGTTGTGGTCAATAAAGACACCACACACAAGAAAATTACTCCATTTTGTTTTATTTGTATGTGTTTTCGTAAATAAAATTTATTAAATAAAATACATTAAAAAATGCATATTCAATAAAAAATAATTTCAAAAAAAAAATCATAACCAATAAATCTTAAAAATCTCATAAGTTATAGTAACATTGCAATTCCAAAATTAAAAAAAAAATTAATAAAATTGTTGAAAAAAAATTGAAAAATCATATGAGTACAGACGGATTTCAATCAATCAAGAAACATAATAATAAATACAAAATTAAATTTTGAAAATGCATATGCAACAAAAAAATTTAAACAATAAAATAATTCCAAATTTGATTTAAAAAAAAATCAATAAAATTTATGAAAGAAAACGCTTTACTTAAAACTTGCATATTCAACAAAAAAAAATCAAAAAATGTATAATCAATGACAAAGGTATTGACAAAGTAATTATGCAATTCCATTATAAAATTGTTGAAATTAAGCACATTAAAAAAAACATATTCACATCCAAAAACAAGAAATATAATAAAACGAATTTTTACGTTTTTTATTTTTTATTTTTATTTATTTATTTAAATTTGGAACGGTTCTTAATGCTACAGTATTGCTACTATAAATTAAAGCATTAATCACATATATTTAAATTGAAGATGTAAAAGTATTAATCTAAATTATAAATTCTAAACAATTATTTATCAAATGGAATCACAAGAATTATATATTGAAAGTTATGCATAAGTTGGACTGTAATGTAGTTTCAAGCGTTAAAGTTAAGTTTTAAATTATGATTCTAAATTACTTCTAAAATGGTGTGCGCTGCGTATTGATTTAATGTAGGGAGGAAGATTGTTCCAAAGTCGAATAGCAAAGATAAAGAACTGCCTATCAGAACAGGATAGTTTGGTTCTCAAGCAAACGAGGTTATTCACACGTTGAGACGAAGTAAACTTTATGTTGCCATATAAATACTCAGGTTCTTGTGTATATATAATTTTGTGTAGGAAGAGAAGAATTCTAAAATTAATTAAAGATGTTAGATCTAGATCAAACAGTCTGTTAGCATAACCCGTTACGTGGTCTGCCCTTTTGAGGCCAAACACGTAACGGGCTACATTATTATACGCTACCCTCAACTTCCTTTGGCTTGCAGTGTCGCACTTGCCAAAAATTTCAATCCCATACAAAAGCTTAGGCAATAGTAAAGATTTCGCAATCAATATTCTTATGTTAAGGGGTAGGAATTTCTGGGTGAGCCAAAGTTGTCTTAGAATGCCAAACGTTTTTCCCACAGCTTTATTCACCTGACTTTCCCATGATAAGGTTCTATTCAGGGTAATCCCTAAGCTTTCAGCTTTATCTACGTACTGAATAGCTGTGGAATCTATTTGCAGCTTGGGAAAGTTGTCAGTATTCAGGAATTTTTTGTAAATTAAGATACATTTGGATTTAGACGGGTTAATACACAAGCCATTAACATTGACCCATTGACTAACACGCAACAAGTCTTCATTACATAACTGGACACATTCGTTAATTTTACTGAGCGGACGACTTACATACATTTGGACATCATCAGCATACAAATGGATGTTACATTTAGACAAAACACTGGGTAAATCATTGATATATATACTAAAAAGCAGTGGACCTAAAATTGATCCTTGCGGAACCCCACGAGGGACAACAAGGAAGTCGGACGTTTTGGAAGGGATAACAACGGCTTGTCTACGATTACTTAAGTAAGAGGATAGGAGTTTAGTAGCAGTTTGGCTGAAATTATACATAGTATTGAGCTTTGCAAGTAAAATATCGTGGTTAACCGTGTCAAATGCTTTGCTAAAATCAAGAAGCGTCAATAGTGAAACCTCACTGTTATCCATCTTTGATCTTATGTCCTCGACCACTTTGATTATCGCCGTAGTACAACTTCGGCCAGTCCTAAATCCTGATTGTTTATCATTTAATAATCGATTTATTGCAAGGAACTTGTTAATTTGAGAGGCCAATAGGTGCTCAAATATTTTAGATAAATATGGTAGGATCGAGATTGGCCTAAACTCATTATTAGATTTTGGGATTGGCAATACCTTTGCAATTTTCCACTGGTCGGGAAAGGTGGACGTTGTGATGGCGGTATTGAATATGTGAGTTACATTGACAATGATAAGCGGCAGAAGAATTTTAAAAAACTTTGGATTTAAACCATCCATGCCAGTTGCGTTTGACTTAATTTTACTGATAGACAGATACACATCACATTGATTGACACAAACGAAATCAAAACAATTACAACAATTATTAAGTGGTTGTGAACACAAATACGGATTGCACACAGACACTGGAACATTAAGGTTAACGAATTTATTGTTGAGATCATTTACATCAACATCTTCACTAACTACACGTACTTTGCCGATTCCCATTTTATTAATTTCTTTCCACGTTTGACTGGGTGATATTGCATTTTTAAACCTATCACTAAAATATTCGCGTTTGGCTCTTTGGATCAGGAAGTTAACATGCCGTCTGGTAGTTATGAATTGCTTATGAAGTGCCTCAGTCCTATATCTTTTCCATCTCCGATAGGCCGCGTCTCTAATATTTATTGCACACTTTATATCTTGGTTAAACCAGGATTTTGTAGTTGGCCTGACCAATTTGCTTTTAATTGGCACGTATTTATTGTACATATACTCCATATAGTATTGCACAAGATTTATTTGGGAGTCAACTGAAGGGAGAGAATATATGAGGTCAAGTTCAGCTGTACAGCTATCTGCATGTAATCCAGCGAGGTCTATGTTCCTAAAGTCACGGTATGTTATTTTGAGATTGCAATAATCGGGTAGAACGTCATAGGTCAGAAATATCAGATCATGTTTGGAGAAGGCCGGAATTGGAATCTGGTCATAAAGTAGTGTGCATTCTTTTTTGTTTACAAATATAAGGTCAAGTAAAGAACTTAAATTCTTTGTAAAGTGCGTCGGTAATTTAGAGTTCACTGGTTCTAATCCAAGAGACTCCATGTCGTCCAGAAGGTGGCTTTCAGTAAGAATATTGCTATTAAAGTCTCCTGTCAGTATAATGTCGGTGTAACTCATTGTTAGATTTTCGATTACATTTATTATGGGAGAGAAGTCTATATTTTTGTGGGGTCTATATAAGCAGCCAATGAGCATTTTTGTATTACCATTGAGGCTAAGAATTTCTATAAATATATATTCTATACGACTTTCATCAGGCTGCTTTAATATTACCCTACAGTTCAGTCTTTTGGTTACATATATTGCAACACCCCCAGCATGACGGACACGGTCAGAACGAAACACATTATACCCTGCACACTCAATCAACGAACTACAAAGATCTTGATTGAACCACGTTTCAGACACACAAACAACATCGATATTTGAATTTACAAACAGAAAACGAAACTCATCAATCTTGTTCATTAGACTCTGAGCATTTATATGACAGACCGTCAAACCAGCTTTTCGCTTGCTTAGAACCCTAACCATCGCATGACTATTCGACTTGGGAACATTTATATTAAGGGACATTAATTATCACGGAAATTTTTTCATACCGATACACACCAATTAAAATTAACATACGTAAATAGTACGCATTAACAATGCAAACATTCAGAACAGTCCACTTACTTGTAACATAGAATATACAGAGTAACTTAATAAGATAATTAAACATAGCATATAAACAGAGTAACTTATAAAGAGAAATCCAGTAAGAGCTTAAGTTAGGAACGAAAGAGATCATTTGCATCAGCAGCCACTGCAAGAGAGCTTTCAGCTTGCATGCTAAGAAGCTTTTGCATGTTATCTATGCAAACGACTTCATCTGTCCCGCTCCGTTTGACATGAACCAACGCACGTCGGCAGAAAACTGCTGATAGAAGCTTTTTTCTCTTCATCTGCATTGCTTCTTTAAAAATTTGATAGTTTTCTCTGCTAAGCTGCTCGTTGAGATAAATTGGGACATTCGCACGTGTTTCAAAGCCCAACATATGCAGAGACAGTTGAGCTTTGTTAGTCCGGCGGTAATCAGCTGCTGCTCGCTGAATGTTTATTTTATCGCGTAAATTGTCGAAGCTAATTATAATAACCGGGTCAACAACGGTGTTAGAACCTGCTCGCACTTTAACTCTGTGAATCTCCTTGAGTCTGGGCGCGGGAGTGACGCCCAGTGCAAACACAAGTGCATTGAACGTTGTGCGTAGCTGCTCCCCCTCAACAAACGGCACGCCATGTAGCCGCACTTCATTGACTGTACTGGCGTTTGCTTGTTGGGCTACCTTGGCCTCCAAAGTCGCCACACGAGCTTGAAGTGCAGCAGTCTCGGGAGTAGACTGCTCCAATTTACAAACGCGCTGCACAAGGCTTTGGAGCTCGTGTCCAAGACCATCCAGCCTCTCATGCAACACGGCCAGCAATTTTTCCTCTGATTCCTTCATTTTATCTGCGATCAGTGCAGCTTGCTCATTGAATTTCTTATGGATAAGCTGGGTAAGCGCAGCCAGATCGCTCCCTTTGCCTACCTTCAGTTCTCCAGCAGAGTTTTCACGCACGCGCTTCGACATGTTATGGTGTGTTTTGTTGTTGAGCGAAATTTCGCTTGAGTGTTATTGAGTTATTATTGTTATTGAGTGTTATTATTTGGCGCGTTGTTACTCGTTTGTGTATGCTAAGATAGAAGAAGAAGTTTCAGTTTGGTGTTGTTGTTGCTTAAATTTTCTTCCTTTGCGTTTAATTCAACTAAACAAACTGATTTTAAACTTCGCGACTTTTTGCGATAAGTGACTTGATTAACGCAATGTTCAAACTTCCCTTTTTGGGTATTTTTCGCGAGCAAAACTATAAAATTAAGTAATTTTGCGGAGCACAGAAAAAGATGTGTTCGATCGATATGTTTTTTTTTAACAACTAAACAAAAAAATCTTGCACAAACATTCTAAACCATTATAGTTTTAACTATAATACCAAGCTTGGTATGTTTCTGCAATTGTTTGCAAGGAGAAAAAAAATCTTGGGTCACATTTAAAATCATTATCATCTTTTGATTTGTCATTGATTGCAATAAATGCTATGCGATTTATATGTACACCAATTCTGATTGATATTGCCCTTACGATATAAGTCTCATATGCTTTATGGCCGGTCATTAATATCCAAAAGCATTGTTTAGCTGCTTGGCAATTCGTCAACTCTCAGATCAGTAAGCACTATGTCCTACCTACAAATCGGATCATTCGTTCTTGGTCTACTGCTTGTAGCCTCCTGCTCGCAGGCGGATCTGCGGCGCAATTCTCAAGCTGTGCCCGCTTCAAGATTTAAATTTAATTCACGTATAGTCGGCGGTGAATTGACTCCCTTGGGAGCAGCACCATACCAGGTGTCCATACAGAACATGTTTGGGTAAATATTTAGTTATCAAAAAATTTTTGGACCATTTGACTATAATAAGAGCAGCAGCCTTCGTTAATAGAAAAATTTATAAAAAAAAAATAATACTTTTAATAATAATAATCTTCATGCTTTGTGATTATGTTGAATGAAAAAAAAAACAATCTAACACGTATTGTAACACAAAATGCCTTTTCAAACATCAAGTTTGTTCAAAATATTGAAGAATCCTATAATTATTATAACCGTTAAAAAAGAATGTGTAAAAAGTGTGTATAATGTTAATAAAAAAGAAAAAACATTCAATTCTTATTTAATACCATACCAGGTGTCTGTACAAAACATGTTGGGTAAATATTTCGTGAACACACACAATTCTAAACAATTAAGCCACCAATCAGAGCAAGTTGCGTCAATTGAGCCAAAAATCCATAGAAAACTTTTAATAATAATTGTCAATTTTTGTAATATTGAAAAAAAAAACAAGCCAATACTTATTGGCACACAAATTACACAAAATGATGAACAAATAGAAAAATGTATTAACATTCTAAGTTCGGAAAATGAAAAAACAAAAAAAGTATTACATACAAACAATCTTTTGATGGTATTGCATCCATAAACTGGTCACAACGTCGTTAGTAGAAAATTTATAAAAAAAAACTTTCAATAATAATAATTGTCAATTTTTGTAATTTTGAAAAAAAACCAATTCAATAAAGAATGTAAAAAATGCGTAAAAAAACTATAAATTCTTTTATAAATTTTTCTTTACTTTCTCAAAGCAATCACATGTGCGGCGGTGTCATTAATTACGATCAATATGTCCTAACGGCGCACAGTGGAAGAAATGACTGATTTAGCAGCGATTAATTCAAATTTCAACTTAAATATTGGCGCCAAAAATGTTTTGTAATCGAAAACTAATATATCCGATAGGCCAAAAAAACTTTTCATTTCCCTTTTCTCTCAATATTCGCACAGCTGTAAAGCTTCAAACACAACATATGCGTTTCATCAGCTGACTCTAACCGCTCTCCCGCCAATTTTGACCACTTGCTGAAATTTGCAAATAATTTGTTTTTATTCACTGTAATTCAAGTTTTTGTTATTAAATATGGAAAAAGGTATGTAATTAACTAAAAAATAAGTGTTTGTGACCTGTAATTGTGTTCGTCCCAATATTGTATAGATGTAGTGCACGTAAGAGATAAATTGTTTACTAACAAACTAAACTTTCGTAGACTAGAACTTTTAAGGTTCGACTGGGTTCGGTATCAATGTTTTTTCTAAAAATTAGTCAATGTTTAGCGCTGTGAAAATGTCCAACATGAGCTGCATATTTCCGCATATTACATTTCAATTTATTTTTTTATCCTTAATGTCAGTGTCCAAGCGCGTGCTTTTTTTAGTATGGCTCATGGAAAATGATGCTTCAAAGAAATGTTTTGCTGTGCAGACATACGTCTACAATAATTTTATTAATAGAAATATGTATAATGACAGTGACTGCGCCAAAATAAATGAGAAAATAAAAAATTTTACAAAAAAATTGGCATCGAAATGGCAGGAGAACCATCGTATACGGAAAAATTTTGAAGTACGCAACAAAGAATGGTTAGATGGTGATCTTATATTGGTGGACCTAAGATCAAATGATGGACGACCCGAACTAACTTTCACTGACAGCCAGGAGAAAAAAAAAAGTTTCGGACATCGGATAGACGAAAAAGTTTTCAGTGTTCTAGCAGAATCATTACCCCTAGTATGTGGAATATGTGGAACAACACCAAAGAAAATGAACGATCTTAATGATATACAAAATTTACCGTGCAAGGAAAACCTGTATGTGGCAAGTTCGCAGTGCGGATAAATCAGCTGTAGATGTTAGAAAAAACAAAATACAAGATAATTTGCGAAAGGAAATGGGCATATTGGTTGATGTTCCCAAGCCTGGTTCTGGGAATACTAATAACGGCAACACAGCCACAACATTTTTCCAAGAACCAGAAAAAGCCGCCAAAATTACCGGAGTAAGCTCTGTATTAATTTATCGATTCAGCGTAATATTACGCACATTAGCATGTGGATATGAAATTGATACAGAAGCCTTTCAACATTATGCATTGCAAACCGCAATAGTATTTGTGGACTTGTATCCCTGGTTTTACATGCCTACATCTGTCCATAAAATTTTAGTGCATGGTGCAGAAATAATAAAACATGTTGCCCTTCCGATTGGTATGATGTCAGAAGAAGCTCTCGAGGCCAGAAGTAAAGATTTGCGGAAATATCGTTTACATCACACGCGAAAAAATTCGCGAAAAACACTATGGAAGACTTGCCAATACACTTTTTATTTCATCGGATCCATTAATTACCATGCTATCAAAAGGCTCAGTTTCCTCTTCCAAAAGCAATGAAATAGTAGACAATGATGTTATCAGTCTTATTTTAAATAAAGATGTAGAGGAAGACTTATCTTGTGATTCTTCATCAGATACCGATTAGACCAATTAAATATTAAAAACGAAAAAAAAAAACTTTCAGCAAAAAAATTACATATGTACATTAATTTTGATTTGTGGTTCGAATCTCTACCAAAAAAAAATTATCCGGACAAAAATATCATTATTGCAGAAGATATTAATAAATCGCCGCTAAATCAACCGTTTCTCCCACTGTGCGGCGGCCAGTTGTCTTGCTGGTATGCGCAAGACAAATGTCAAGGTGATGAGCACCAACGATTGGGCCGGTCCTGCCTGGGAGTATTATACGGAGGAGATCATCATGCACTGTAAATTCGATCAACCTATATATCACAACGATATTGCACTGATCAAGATGCAGTCAATGGTGTTGTACGATGACGTCACCCAAAACATAACAATTGCTTCCACCGATGAGCTTGTGGAGGGTGACAAGCTCATGATGACTGGCTGGGGCAGTACCGGTAAGGATAAAGATCTTGAGTTCGAGCTAAGGCAACTGGAGCTGACTTATGTGCCAACATCAAGCTGTAACTCAACGTACTACAACTCCAAGGACTTGGATATTGGGCATTTGTGTGCAGTGGGCGGCGTGGGTGCGGGTGCGTGCCATGGGGATGCCGGTGGTCCTTTGGTTGATAGCAAGGGTCGCCTTGTGGGCATTGGTAATTGGGGCGTGGCCTGTGGCCTTGGTTTTCCAGATGTGTTTGCTCGTGTTGCCTATTACTTCGACTGGATTCAGTCGTCTATAAATGGTTGCGGCATTAAATAAATCAATATCGGATCTAATCTCTAAATTTTGCCAGACGTCTGGCCGAAAGTATCGACTTTTATTCCATTTGTACCCACCAAATTTTATGTACTTCATATAAAAGCAGTGAATTATCGCAAACAAAAACTTTTCATTCAAGTTTGTCTCGTTTCTTCATTGGAAAAGACAGCAAAAATTAATAATCATTGTTAACTTGTTATAAAGAAAAAAAAATGTAAAGGGATAAAAAAAATTATTTCGTTAATTGTTATCGAGCTTGGCTTTGCAAGCTTCCAAATAGTTTCTTCCTATTAACATGTCATAATGATTTGAAAATTTGTGTAAATAAAATTTTTGTTTTGTCGGATTAAGTTTGCATGTGCCTACTGTTATACTTTCTGTTAATTCAATATTGCCATTAATTGTGTGAACGTTTAAATGATTTTTATCGATTTTAAAGTCTAAAAAGTTTTTATTCATAATATTAATAGAAGAACCTGTATCTATTACGCATCTAAGTGGTTTATCATTCATAATGATGATTATGAATGGGTTTTTGTTCTTCATTGTTCCGAGGCTTGTGCTAGAAAATTTACGGATGTGTCCATTTTTGACACACCGCTGTTACTCTCTCTTTGCCTCTTTTGAGGTTGGTTGTTGAAAGGGGGTGCTTGTGCATTATAGTTTCTATTTTGTGAATAGTTCATGGGGTTCTGTTGTCTACCTTGTTGGAGTTTGTAATGAAATTCGTTTAATTTTTGTCTGTCTTCCTGCTGGGTGTACTGTCTGTTAGTCTGGTTGTAGTGGTTATTTTGATTTCGATAAGGGTTGTTATTGTAATTGTTTTGATAGTTATGGTTATGTGATGCTTGGTTAGTGGGGTTATATGTTGGCTTTTGGTTATAATTTTCTTGATACTTTCTACCATGATAGTTTTTTGTTGAATTATTATCTTTATTATCTTTGGGTTTTTCAACCACACTATTTTCATATAAACCTTCCCTTTGAGCTGCTACATTTAACATATGGCTAGTTGTTATATCATACCTAGCTAAAATCATGAAAACTCTATCTGGTATTTTTCTTTTTATGACATCTTTAATTGTGTTGTTCATAGCATTTGTGTAGACCAGTGGTGCCCAAACGCTGCTTACGACGGAGCAAATTTCAATACACTCAAAAGAAAACACCAATACTAGTAAAGAAATTTTTTTTTTTATTTCAATGGATACACGGAAAAAAATAGGGTGATACATTTTTACGTGATTTTTACTTGTCAAATGACGCGCCGACAATGCAATAACTAAAAGCATAATACAATTTTTTTAAGTGAATGCGCGTCACCAAAGCAACAACAAAATGTTCATGAAAGTTTATGACCCAACAACAACCACATGCAAGTCCCGTTACTTTGCTCAAATGCACATGACGAATAGAGATAAGAAAACGAAAGTGAAAAATTGTTTTTGGAATTAGCATTGGCGCATGCCGACAGCCGTGTACATATACGCATTTGCTCGCCTATGCTTCGGAGCCAATTACAAAAACAAAGGAGCCATGAGAGCAATGGGCTGGGCACCTCTGGTGTAGACAATTGTGTTATTGACATTATTATCTAAGGCTAGCTTATTGGTAATTACATATGATTTTTGTTCTAACTCTTCTATGAACTTACGGAGATTTCCTTGATAGCTAGTGTTTTATAGTTGTCGTAGTAGTTCCTCCACTGGAGTCTGGGTGGTATATTCCTCGATGATTGCTCGCTTCAACTCGCCCCAATTATTGGCATGTGATAGTTGCGAGATCCTTTGGGCTTCTCCGATGACTTGCAGTTCTATAGCACCATATAGAATACTTTGCTGCCTTTGGTTTGTAGTAGGGTATAATTGTAGTATGAATTCTGTCCTCCTGATGAAAGCGCTTAGCTCCTGTTTAATTCCTGAGAACTGGGGCACTTGTCGGATTTGCGACAATGCCTGGTTTAGTTCTGCGTCACTTAGTACGACTGCCATGTTAATTTATTATTATTTTTTTTTTTTTTTTTTTTGTTTTGCTGTTTAATTTTTGTATTTTTGTTGTTTTGTAATTTTTGTTGCCTTGTAATTTTTGTTGCTTAAATTAATTAAACACCATTAAATGTGTTAGTTTCACGTTAGGTTCTTTTGTTTTTTTTTTGTATTTTTGTTGTTTTGTAATTTTTGTTGCTTTGTAATTTTTGTTGCTTAAATTAATTAAACACCATTAAATGTGTTAGTTTCACGTTAGGTTCTTTTGCGGATTAGTTTCTCGTTAAGTATCGCAATTTATTTGCACTGCTGCGCCAATTAAATAGTTCGTAGCGTTATATCTTAAAAAAAATATTTTATTTGCTTAGAACTTTGTTTTGAGAATAGTTGGCTTTTACAATGTGAGAGTAAATATAATTGAATGAAAACTCGTGGTTCGACATTCAAGCCCGAAACTAAAACTGATTTCTTAAATCTAGTGTCGTGCAAAGCAAACCTTGGTTTGAGTCTTTGAGTGGAGACTTTTTTGAGAAAATGCTTATGATTGCAATCCCACGCTTGTGGTTGAGTGAGAGTCACTCCTATCAATTATTTACGTTAGAAAATGCTCATACCGAAATATGCTTAGGTTTACGATCTCACGCTTATGGCGTGATTTTAGAGTTATGTTTATGTCTATTGCGTTTGTGGCATTACGCATGATTTACAAATGTACTTAGGTTCTAGTTTTATGTCTGAACCGTTTCCTGTGTTAGGATTTAGGGTGTAATATGATCAGGGTGCGTGCTTAATGTGTAAGGGTGCGATCTTATGTGAAACATATTTGAGGTATCAATATGTGTGCATATTAGATATCTATATATAAAATAGTTTGTCCTAACTGACTGACTGATTGTTGAGAGGCCCACAGCCTAAACGATAAGAGCTAGAAGGCTGAAATTTTCACATAATATTCCATTCAGGTTGAAAGTGAGCACTAAGAAAGGATTTTTAATTTGGATTAAATTTTGAACAACTCAATTAATTGCATTAATCACTTTACCTCATTCTACTACTCTGGCGCCTCATTGTCGCACAAGCTGTGAGTTTCAACGCCGCCGAGGTTTCAAACAAAAAAATAAAAAAAATGACCCCTTCCCCTTTTTGCCGTCTGTAGATGTGTCTCTCTCCGTTATTCTCTTTTCTTCTTTGTGCCTTTGACAATTGTTTTTCGAATTAAGTAGCATTTGTTGTTGTTGTTGTTAGTAAGTGTTGTTGTTGCTTCTTTTTGTTGGTATCATTGATTTAAAACAAATCAATTAAAACATAATTTGTTTTTGTACACCAGAATATGTTACGCGAGTGGTCTTATCTACATACTTGCTAATTATCAAACAAAACTTAACACACAAATACCTATTGCCATTGTTGTTTTGATATTATTTTCAAACTGACATTTGTAACTTTAGTTGGTGTTGCAAATGCACATATGTACATACATACACATGTATGTACGTGCATTTTCATTGTTTAGTACCTACATACATATGTATTAACAACAATGCAAGTGCATATATTGGTTAATGCACGCACACATTGTTGCATCTGTATCAAGCTAATCTATATATATAAAATAGTTTGTCCTGATTGTTGAGAGGCCCACAGCCTAAACCAGTGGTTCTTAACCTTTTTAGCTACCGGCACCCCTAAAATTTTCAAACAATATTCTCGCACCCCTTACTAGAAATTATTGAGTTATATAAATTAAAAAACAAACATTATGCAAAACATATTTTTTATTAATTTTATGTGCGTAACAAATTTTTTATAAATTTTAATTGTTAGCTGAAATAATCAATTATAAATTATCAAAGTTTTTATTAATGGCTTTTTTGTTGTTGCTTTTCCTCAATTATTTTTGAAAACCGGGGGATCTTTTTTGAAATAGCTACACGCATATCATTACTAACATTAAGTCTATTTCTAGCTTTTGTTTTTATATGCACAAGTGACGAAAATCCCATCTCACACAAATATGTTGTGGCAAATGGAACAAGATGCTGAAGCGCTATTTTAGCTAATCGTGGATATGACATTACTTGAGCACACCAGAAATTTTCCAAATTCTCTGCTTCAAATTCCATTTGATTATGTCCATTTGTCCGTAGTTCAACAAGGTCATCTTTCAATAAATTACTGTCATCCATTGAGTCCAGATTATAAATAAATGGATCTAATATCCATTTTTCTGATATATCTATATCTCCAGTAGCAAAATATCCCTCAAAAGATTCGCTCAACTTTTGCAAATGATCTTTAATTTCGGTGGTAATATTGTTTCTTTCATCATCTGAAACAAGAACTTCTTCAAGCAAAGGAAAGTTAGCATAATTTATCTTGTCAACACGGTTAATCCAAATTGAAAGTTTTCGACTAAACGCAGTCAACTTCTCTTTCGCTGTTATAGTGTTCACTCCAAATTACTTTATTTGAAATAGCCCAAAAATAAAATAAACAATTTGTAAATCCTACATTAATTATTTTATTATTAATATTTAACTTTTAATATTCAACACGAAAATTCAAACTTGTAATAGTCGACACTAGGTAGGTAGGTATGACCGGCTGACCCGCGGGGGGTCACACATAGACCGAAATATGGTCCTTAGTGAAGCCGGGGGGTATGGAGGCGTCAGATTTGTTTAATCTATCTTGTCGCGCGTAATTCGTGCACTCTTGGCAAAAGCTAGGAGTGCGTTAGGAGTGAGCTTGGCTGCATCTTCGAGTGATGCAAGCCTGGTAGCGTGAAGGTGGGTCATCCGCGACCTTGCAACCGCGGGACAGTGACAGATGAGGTGTTCCAGAGTTTCAGGTGTGCTCGGTTCCTTGCATTTGTTACAGCCATCTTCCGTGGTAAGTCCCATTTTTTTGGCATGCGCCGCAACGAGACAGTGACCAGTTAGTATTCCCACCAATAGCCTGCAGTCGTTCCTCGGAAGTTGCAGTATGTATTGCGTGAGCTTTGCGTTGTATTCTCGACACATAATTTTGGATCTCCAGCACGTGGTGGTGGTTTTCCATCTTCTATGTGCTTTCCTCTGAGTATCTTGCTCGTTTTGTCTGTTTATCGTCTGTAGGGACATGCTGACCCTTTCTGTTCTATCGATTGCCAATGCCGCCCCGCCCTTTGCAAGTTTATCTGCCATCTCGTTTCCAGCGATGCCCTGGTGGCTAGGAATCCAGTAGATCTGCACCGTGCTCGCGGTGCTTAGTTGGTCTAATGCTTCCCTGCTTGCCAGGACATTCCTGGATGAGATGGTGGGGGCTTGCAGGGCTTTGATGGCTGCTTGGCTGTCGACAAAGATGTTTATTTTATTGTGTGCTAGTGGGATTGTCATAGCCACTTCTGCTGCTTTCCTTATTGCGAAGGTTTCCGCTTGGAAGATGCTGCAGTGGTTGGGTAGTCTAAAGGAGAGCTGTATGAGTGGCTCCTCACAGTAGACCGCCGCTCCAACCCCAGCGGACATTTTCGATCCGTCCGTGTATATGTTGGTTGCACCCTGGTCTTGTCCAATTTTCCAATCGTTGGGTCCAAGCAGTGAGGTGGTTTTCCTGAAGTTTGTGATCGGTGTCATATAGTCCGTGCTAGTATAAGACTCCCGCGCAATTGTGCTGTGGCCATAGCTTGCCAGCGCCATGTTACCTGTTGCACAAAGTCGTTGTGCTGCTTTCTTCGCAGTTAGTTGTGCTTCGAGATCTATGGGGTTGACATTGAGTATAATTTCTAATGCCTTCGTGGGTGTTGTGCGTAGTGCTCCGGTTGTGCATACTAGTGCACCTCTCTGAACTTTTTCCATAATCTTGAGGTAGGTGGATTTCTCTGTGGCTTGCCACCATACCATGATTCCATAGAGTAGTACTGGTCTAACAACAGATATGAAGATCCAATGTGTCAGTCGGGGTGAAAGGCCCCAAGTGTTGCTCAACATCTTTCTTGAGACATATAGGGCGTTGGTGGCCTTTTTCACTCTTTCTTCCACATTTGGTCTCCAGCTCAGTTTGCTATCCAGTACTAGTCCTAAGTATTTGATGGTCTTGCTTGGCGTTAGCATGGTGCCATTGATTTGGGGCGGAGTCCAGCGAGGTACCTTGTATCTCTTCGTGAAGAGAATTAGGTCCGTCTTGTCCGCGTTGATACTGAGGCCGGTTTCTGTTGCCCAAGCCAGTATCTCCTTTAGAGCGTGGTCCATGATCGAGCTGAGTGTCGATGGACATTTTCCCACAATAATTATGCTTATGTCGTCCGCATAGGCAGTTATTCTTTGGGCTTTGTTCCTGAATTTCGTCAGCAGTTCGTTTACCACTATGTTCCACAGCAGGGGGGGTAGTACTCCCCCCTGGGGGGTGCCTCTGTGGGCTTCTTTTTCCATAGTGGTCGTTCCCCATTCAGCTCTGACTCTTCTGCAGCTCAACAGATTCTGTATCCAAGAGTTCATGAGTTCTCCATGAGGTGCTAAGGCTCTAAGGCTTCGCATAATTGATTCTGTCGATACGTTGTTGAACGCACCAGAGATGTCCAGAAACGCTCCTAGTGCGTATTCTTGGTTGTGTAGTGCTTTTTCGATGGTAGCTACTAGCGAATGAAGTGCTGTTTCCACCGATTTTCCTTTGTTGTATGCGTGCTGATTCCGTTCCAAGAGAGAATTCGTATCCTTTCTTATTTGCAGATCAAGCAATTTTTCCATTGTTTTGAGCAGGAATGAGGTGAGGCTAATGGGCCTGAAGTCTTTGGGTTGCACGTGGCTGCATTTGCCTGCTTTGGGTATAAAGACAACCCGCGCTGTCCTCCATCCAACAGGAATATAGCCATACCTCATACATGCCTTAAATATTTCGTGTAGCCATGGAGTGACTTCGTATTTGGTCATCTGCATCATGGCTGGAAAGATACCATCTAGTCCAGGTGATTTGTAGCCCTTGAATGAGCTTATCGCCCAGTGGATTTTTTCCGGTTTAAAAAATTTCCCTTAGGGTTTCTGTGGCCTGCGGACAGGCGTGATTTGTCGTCATATGTACTATTGTTCCAATGTCCGTGCAGCCCGGGAAGTGTGCCTCTAGAAGGGCGCCTATCGCTTCCTTGCTGCTTTCCGTCCATCTTCCATTTTCTGTTTTGAGCTGACTCTGTATGGCCGGTTGGCTAGACAGTAGCTTCCTTAGTCTCGCTGTTTCTGTGACCTTCTCTATTCCTGAGCAGAAGGATCTCCACGAGTTTCTTTTGGCTGTCCGTACTTGTTTTTTGAAGTTTCGGAGCCTTATCCTGTATTCGTCCCACACTATCTCGCTATCAGCTAGTTTGGCTAGCTGGAACGTTTCTTGCAGGTCTTTTCGTTGTCCTTTGAGTTCCTTGTTCCACCACGGTGGTCTGGTTTTCTTCTTGGCGTAGGTGATTTTGCACGATTTGGAGAATGCACTCGTTAGGTGGGTTGTCAGCGTCTTCAGAGATGCCTCTATTCCCTCTAACGATGAGATTTCCTTAGGCGGTGGTAGGCGCTCCTTGATGATGCTCTTGAATTCCTCCCAGTTGGTATTCCGGGGGTTCCTGTAGGCACTTTTGGGACACTTGTAATCGAAATCCACGCGGAATTGAATGTACTTGTGATCCGAGAAGGATGGTCTACTAAGGACCTTCCATTCCGTCACTTTAGTACTGGATCCCGACGCGAAAGTGATGTCGAGGACGTTAGATGAGGTTGGACCTACGTAGGTAGGCTCTTCCCCAGCATTAGCTAGATTAAGATTATTTGCTAGGATAAAATCAAAGATTGACTCACCCCTTGCGTTTACGTCTTTGCATCCCCAGAGCGTATGGTGCGCGTTTGCGTCTGCTCCCACTACCAGCGACTGCTTCCTTGAGCTAACCATCGTCGTGAGGCGATGCAGTTCGGCTGGTGGTGCTGCCGAATCGTGCGCCATGTAGCAGGACGCCATAAGGGTTGGCTCGTCACTGCTACCCTCCAGGGCTACAACTGTTAGGTCGTCTGAGCTGTAATTAGGCATTAAGTAGGCATAGATGCTTTTTCTTACTAGAATAGCAGTTCTGTTTCTACTTACGGTGGTCGGGTAGAAAACGTTGTAGTTAGGTGACCTTAGTCCGGCTACCCTATTGCCCGACGCTATCCAGGGTTCTTGGACTAAGGCCACGTCGGCGGGCCCGCTCTCCAGGGTTAGCAGGAGTTCCGCCGTTGCCGCTTTGCTTTTATGCAGGTTGAGCTGAAGGACCCTTAGCTGCATGGCTGCTATTGGCATCCTCCAGCTCCGATGGGGCGACTACCAGCGTCGTGTCACCATCGCCTTCACCTTCGCCTTCTCCAATCTCCAGGCCGTGGGTCGCGTCGACTATGGCATCGATGCCTAGGTCTCGCTCTACCTCACCGGCCTGCAGCGTGTTCTCGTTCTTGTCTTCGGGGTGGCGCTTTTTGAGGCGCAGGTACACGCACCCAACGCCCCATGCCATCTTCCCGAACCTGGGGTACAGTATATCCTCGGCCTCCTTGTTGATCTGGAGGACCACATGCTGCCCCCTTCTCATCCGGCTTGGCCACATGCAGGACCTTCCAGTCTCCAGTTGGCACGTCCGGGTTCTGCCACTTTAGAAGTTTAAGCGCCTGCTCCTCCGGTAGCACGCGTGGGAAGAGCACCTTGGCTTTCGGTACCGACGGAATCATAGTTCTGTCAACTACCTCCAGCCTAGCACCCTCCCACGGTGCCCTTAGGGCAGCGATGACGCTCGTGACCCAAGAGAGGGTGAGTTCGTCCTTGCAAGACAGAATCTTCACCCCCCTAGCCAGCCAGCTCCATCGAAGGTCGTGGGCTGCGCTTCCGGGTCCTGCATCCTCTCCATCAGAGCATTTAGAAGCTGTGTTTCGACAAGCCTCCAATGCTCTTTCGTCATTTTGCCGTTGGGGTCACTACGGTCGATGAGCGCTACGACAAGATGTCGTCGCGCCACATCGCTCGCGGTCTCCTTCCTCGGCTGCGTTGTGGGCTGGCGTGGCCGCTTGCTCGCTGGTGCCGCCGCCTTCGCCTGCTGCTCCGTATCATCGGAGCGCTGCCGTTTCATGGCCAGCTGCTCCTCAACCTTGTTGGCGAACTTGCCACTCGTGGCCACCATCGCCGGCTTGTTGGCAAAATGCTCCCGGCCTTCTTTGATCTTCTGCTCGGCCCATTGCAACTTGCTCCTTTCCTCGGGGGTCAGGTTGCTAGAGCTGCTGAGTCGAGCTTTGATTTTCAGCGCCGCTTTGTATTGGGCCTTTGCGCGCATGCCCTCCTTAGTCCTTTTGGGACCTTCCTTACGAGAGGAATTGGCTCCCTCCAGGACCGGGGGTTGAGTGGACGTATCGGTTGCTGTGGATTCACAGTCCGAGTCCACTGCAGCACTGCGCCAAAGCTTACCCGTTGTCGTTTTTGTTGTTGTGTTGGTGGCAGTCGCGTTACAACTAGCCTGGCCTGTTCCCACCAGGATAGAGGTGTGACCGCTGGCGACACGCAGAGAGGATTGCTCCCCCGTGCCCGCCGGTGGTAGCAGTCACGCCTTCCACCGACGTTTGGGCTGACATCCCAGCCCCGGTTTGATCCTTTGAGACCTCCATTGCGATTGTTGTTTATCGGGGAATCACCCTTACCAGTTTAGGCCTGCTGGCAGGCACCTCAAACCATGGAACGACCTCAAACACCCCCGATTCGCCGAAGCTGTCGGGGTATGATGTGTCGTTCCTTAGCTAGACACTGCATTGCCTGGGGTATAGGCGAGCAAGTGACACTGGGTATTCTTCGTTTATCCCGAAGCAATACAGTGCCCATTGCCCAGCCGGCACCCTCTTGGAGGGTTCAGTTGAGGATTTTGCCACTAAAATTCAATTATTTTTAAATTTTTATTCAATGTAATGTGCGCATCAACAGTATTTATATTTCTAAGAATAATCGCAACAATCAATTGAAATTTCGAGGAAATATAAAAATTAGTATAGAAACTAGAAACGCATTTGAATTTTTGTAATTGTAGAAAAAATACAAAAATTAATTTGTCTCGATGGTTTATAATTTACAAACATATTTAAAAAATGTTTAGGGAATAAAAAATTTACTAACCAAAATGAATTTTTAAGATTAGTTTTTTATTTTGCTAGCTACACGTGAATTTGTAAAATTACAATTTCGCACCCCAAAATATTCAAGCTCGCACCCCTAAGGGGTGCGTGCACCACCGGTTAAGAACCACTGGCCTAAACGATAAGAGCTAGAAGGCTGAAATTTTCACATAATATTCAATTCAGCTTGAAAGTGAGCACTAAGAAAGGATTTTTAATTTGGATTAAATTTTGAACAACTCAATTAATTGCATTAATCACTTTACCTCATTCTACCACTCTGGCGCCTCATTGTCGCACAAGCTGTGAGTTTCAACGCCGCCGAGGTTTCAAACAAAAAAAATAAAAATAATAACCCCTTCCACTTTTTGCCGTCTGTAGATGTGTCTCTCTCCGTTATTCTCTTTTCTTCTTTGTGCCTTTGACAATTGTTTTTCGAATTAAGTAGCATTTGTTGTTGTTGTTGTTAGTAAGTGTTGTTGTTGCTTCTTTTTGTTGGTATCATTGATTTAAAACAAATCAATTAAAACATAATTTGTTTTTGTACACCAGAATATGTTACGCGAGTGGTCTTATCTACATACTTGCTAATTATCAAACAAAACTTAACACACAAATACCTATTGCCATTGTTGTTATTTTCAAACTGACATTTGTAACTTTAGTTGGTGTTGCAAATGCACATATATACATACATACACATGTATGTTCGTGCATTTATCATTATTTAGTACCTGCATACATATGTATTAACAAAAATGCAAGTGCATATATTGGTTAATGCACGCATACATTGTTGTATCTGTAGCAAGCTAATCTATATATATAAAATAGTTTGTCCTAACTGATTGTTGAGAGACCCACAGCCTAAACGAAAAGAGCTAGAAGGCTGAAATTTTCACCAAATATTCCAATCAGAATGAAAGTGAGCACTAAGAAAGGATTTTGAATTTGGACCACTCCTTCGAGTACCTCCTAAGCACTTAAGTCCTTTTTTCCCAACTTTTGTACTAGAGCTATGCTTTAGAATTAATCAATTCTTACAAAACTTGGTCACGACATGGAGGCGTGTAAAAAAATTATGGATGCAAAATTTGGACCCGATCCGACAACTCCTCGGGGCACCTCCCATACATTTATGTTATGGAGCGTGCTTATCTATATATATAAAAGAGTTTGTCCTGACTGACTGATTGTTGAGAGACCCACAGCCTAAACGAAAAGAGGTAGAAGGCAGAAATTTTCACCAAATATTCCAATCAGGTTGAAAGTGAGCACTAAGAAAGGATTTTGAATTTGGACCACTCCTTCAAGTACCTCCTTAACACTTAAGTCCTTTTTTTTCTCAACTTTTGTACTAGAGCTATGCTTTAAGATAATCAATTATTACGAAACTTGGTCAGGACATGGAGGCGAGTAAAAAAATTATGGATGCAAGATTTGAACCCGATCCGACAACTCCTTGGGGCAACTCCCATACACTTATATTATGGATATATATAAAAGAGTTTGTCCTGACTGATTGTTGAGAGACCCACAGCCTAAACGAAAAGAGGTAGAAGGCAGAAATTTTCACCAAATATTCCATTCAGGTTGTAAGTGAGCACTAAGAAAGGATTTTGAATTTGGACCACTCCTTCAAGTACCTCCTTAACACTTAAGTCCTTTTTTCTCAACTTTTGTACTAGAGCTATGCTTTAAAATTAATTAATTGTTACGAAACTTGGTCAGGACATGGAGGCGTGTAAAAAAATTATGGATGCAAAATTTGGACCCGATCCGACAACTCCTTGGGGCACCTCCCATACACTTATGTTATGGAGCGTGCTTATCTATATACATATATAGAACAAGTTTGGTGAAAGGTATAGAAATTTCGGATTTTAGAAGGTGGACGGTATCAGTGGGGGCGTGGCGTTTTGATGCATAGTTTTGTTAGACTTCAGCATCTACCTTCCCATCAAATTTTGTGAGTATAGCTTTAAAACTGTGGGAAATACAGTCATTTAGATTATAACTGAAGGGGGGCTGGGGGCGGAAGAGGTGGGCGTGGCATCCAAACTTTTTATGTAGTTTTTTGAAGAATGCCATCGGCTATCTTCCCCTTAATTTGGTGACTATAGCTTCTAAAATGTGGGACATATATATGTTTGATCGATTTGCACATCGAGGGGTATCGATTTGTTATCGATTTCTCAGGCCCCTCAGGTCGCAGAGCCAAATTTAACACTTTTTCTGACGAAGGTATTGACCAAGATGTTCGCAAAGTTGCAAAGCTCTAGCTTTAAGGGTGTTGAAAAAAGTTGCGCTCGAGCGGACGGGCGGACGGACGGACGGACAGACACCTTGACGGACATTGCATAAGCCCAATATAATATGATACCTTTGGTATCAAAGTAAAATGACGAGTCTGATTCTTAACCTCAATAGTAGCGTGAAAAAGAGAATATTAAATATTTTGCTAATATGTTGTTAAACATTAACTAATTTATTTTATATATATTAAAATTTTGAAAAACTATTGGCGCAGCGAAGCAAGCGGGTCACTTACTAGTCTATGTATATAAGTTTGTTAATCTATGGAGCGTGCACTGCTTATGCACTGCTTGCAGCTTTTGCCGCTAACATAGATTAATAATCTCATATAGATTGGAAAATAGTAGTTGGGCTTTTTTAACAAGATTTACTGCTGAGTTAAGAGCTGGACATATTTACTGCTTGCTTTTTACTTGGCGGTTTGTTTACCATCAGCTGTGTATGGATAAATGGATAAGGCTGGATACAAAACAAAAGTCCGCTATTATTTTGTTGGGCTTTTGTTTTGATTCCAAAGTGTGCGATGCGAGAGACATAATTAAACGTTGCCCATTTTCATTTCTCTTGTTGTTGTTACAAATTTCGAGTTTGGCATTTTAAGACTTTTGCTTCAATCTGCGGTCTGCTACCCTATATGGTAGGGTAGTATAGACTAAAAATGAACTTTGCGTAAATAAGCGTCAAACGTTAGATACTTAAATATAATGTTCCTATTATAAGTCATAATATATTTTACCAATTAGGTAGGGCATTTATGATTAATATTGCAAGAGTAACATGACTTATTAAACTAACACAAAAGTAAACGTGTTGTGTTTAAAAATACTTAATATTAACTATAATAGTAATCAAATTATATATTTGTGTTTTTCTGAAACAGAATTAAGTGTGGGACAAAGGGTATTTTTTAGTAGCGCAGCTTGCGCGTGCTATGCATATTATTGCCTTGTTGCGTTTTGTCTATTCCCGATCGACACATACCGACTTGAATTTGAGGTCTGTGTGAGCTCAGTTTATATGTATGTGTGCATCGTCGGCCTCACTTCTGGCAGCTTTGTCCAAATTTCAGTTTTGCATTTTCTTATGTATACTCTTTCTTATTTTTTTCGATGACACTAGCAAACAATGTTGTCAACGCTATGACCATACAAATGTTCACGCATGCATATTAACTCTGATAGAGTATTCAGAAAATTAATGTGATGATCTTTAAATGTATCGCTATGCTTGTTGAGATCTTTTATATTTCTTTTTTTCTGTGGCCTGCATTTACATGTGTGTGTACGTATGCATACACATCATATTTGATTGTATTAGTGGCAATTGTTTCACCATTAATTGGCCTGCCTCAACTTTGGCAATTTATGAAATATAGGCCTAACATTAATTCTTATTATTGTTAACAAACAAATATTGCAAATATTTCTAAAATAATATAAAATAATTAAGTTCACGCGCCAGCCAAATGTCAAAATAAGGGATCGCATTTGGCTTAATTATCATAATATCTTCACGATAAATAAAATATTTTTAAAGGTTTTACTATTATGTATGTACATACGTATGTATGTATACATTTGCATGTTTACTAAATTCTAATGTTAATTTTCTTAAAATGCTGATAAATCTAAATGATAAGCCGCCACCAGACGCAAAGTATTGCATAATCAAAACAAACGCTACACAAATACATACATACATACTATGAGAAGTGTGTCTATGTATGTATACATGTCAGCGCTCTAGCACTTTAAAGCGAAATTCACATACAGCTATGCATAACCAAAACAAAACAGGGATAAAAACAATTGTCAAATGGCGAGACGACTCATACCAGCCAGAATCAAAACAAACGCAGCTGACTTTTGTCGATGCGTAAAGCAGTTTTTAGTAAAATTTCCCTGCGCTTAACTTCATATGTAAATCTTAACAGCGCTGTAAACTGCTTTTTGCTATTTTCCAATCTATATGAGATTATTAATCTATGGCCGCTAAGAGCCAAGCAAGCGGGTCACTTACTAGTCTCACTATATATATATTATAATTAACCAAAATATAATTTGCATTAATTAGTACGTACGCGCACTTTTTGGCGTCACAATCATATTAAGGCCCAATTTCTCAATGTCCGGTTAGGTAAACTAATTGACGTTTAGTCAAATTTGAGTTTCTCAATGTCCGGTTAGGAGTAAATGAAAAACAAACTAACCGGAAGGCTGGGTCGCGTTTAAAATTTAAGCTGATTTTTTGTCACGATATATCGTTAAGAACTATCGTTAAGGCAAACAGCTGTAATTTGAATTGTTTATTTATTTTGTTATTAAATTAAAATGGCATCACATAAAAGAGTGTTTTATGTCCATGCATTTTACTGAACTGGAAGATGCCAAATTTATACAGTAGCTCAGGCTTACAAAATTTACGTGCAAAATCATTCTTGCAAGGATTGTAGATCAATTGGCTTGCCATCATATGTGGGATCTTAAACAGAAATCATTCAATGTTGCCGGAAAACAGCAAAACGTGCATATATGTGGCAACGCTGTTAAGGCGATAGTTACTTATCGATGATGGGTAAATTTGGATTTGAGAAAACCAAATCGTTTAATAGTGCATTTATAGTGCATTTACACTGACGCCTTAAGGCGCGCCTTAGTGATACAGGCGAAAAGTCATTTACACTGACAAAAGGTCTTTAGAAATCAGCTGTTTTTTATTTACTTTCGGTTGTAAATGTTGAACAAGCAGAATTTTGAAAAGTGGAGCACAATTTGAATTTAATAATGCTGGCAAAGGAAATAGGTGATTGCGTTGTCAATACGGCAAATGATTGCGTGAACTTTTTTGGCAATTTTGTTGATTGCGAGGACTCAGAAACGACCGCAGCAGCACTTGCCCATAATGCAATGTCAGGTCTTGACTGCATTAGGACACGAAGCATTTGGACGGCGGAACGCAATGGCTGCTATTGGGAGATGGATGTTCCAAAATTGAGATGGCATTTGAAGAGAGTTTTCGAATGGAAAGAAACCTCTTCCAAAAGCTTTGCGACACCTTGGCTGAAATGGAAAGGATGGACACCAAATTAAGAGCGTCCATTCCTCTGACAAAACGGGTAGCCGTAGCTCTGTAATGCCTGGGTTCATCTGCAGAGTACAGAACAGTTACCAGTCTGTTTGGCATACCGAGTGCTAGCCTGTGCAACATTCAGATTTTATACTTGCACATTTGATTTGGTTTAAAGTCAGCTGTTAAAATTTGCCAGCTTTTATAATTCGAGCCGAAAATATCGATACATCGGCAAAAAAGGTCTTTATTTTAGCCCGTAGCATAGCGGCGCTCTTGCGGCGCGACGAAAAAGTCGCTATTTTCAAATATAACGGCCACATTTTGTATGGTAAAGGCTAAATTTTTCGAAGGCCTTAAGGCTAAATGCTAAAGGCGCGCCCTAAGGCCTCAGTGTAAATGCACTATTACACTGACGCCTTAAGGCGCGCCTTAGTGATACGGGCGAAAAGTCATTTAC